>JANAWD010000310.1:0-46148 GCA_027627245.1 Meripilus lineatus | reverse complement strand
GTCATCTTATTCCAGTATTATGGTGATACCTTTTTACCTCATGACCTTCATTCATCGGCTAGCCTGGATGCCTTTCAATCTTTCTATCTCAATCATTATATAGATTATCATAGTCATGAATTATTATAGAACTATTTCACTAGAATTTTAAGATATAAAAATGTCTGAATCTTGAATGTTCTAAATGTCTGAACTTCGTTACATCTGAATTTCTGTATGTCTGAACTTCTGAATTTCTAAACCTCAAATATCTATATCTCTGAATATCTAAGTATTAAATGTCTGAATGTCTGAATATCTGAGATCAAAATTTCTTGAAGCTTCAACTTTTAAATACTGAGATTTGTCTAAACTTCTGGTCTCTAAATATTCTAACAAAATAATTCAAGGTTTAGAAATAGTTCAGCAAGTTCAGGGTGACGCCCTTTTACTGATGTAGCAGCACCGCTGGAATCCGGCTTGGGGGTTGTTGATGAAAACCCTCTGCAATGGAGATTACGCGAAGTGTCGACTCTTCTTACATCCCATCTCTCCAGCGTTGGGTCGCGATAGGTGTGTGCTATCCGAGAAGACGAGGCGCGGCTGTTGACATTCCTCGCATGGTCAAGCCTGTTGGATAGTTTTCGGGTTTCTTCATATCCTGTTCTACAACGAGCGTGAAATAGATGAGAGCTGGTCATATGAATCAACGGAGAGATATTTCAAACAAGAGAAATCGTGGCACTCACATGGTCGTAAATTTGGATTCTAAATTATCTCAACGAGACCCCCATCGAGTAGCAGGATGCATAGGAAGGGGTGCTGTGCTGCAATTGACCGAGATTTCGTTGCACTGGCACGGGGTAACAACGGAGGGGACGTGGTCAAGGACTAGAAAATTGTGAACATTTCAGTACATATGCGAGCCAGAAAGAGACCAAACTGCATACAGGAGTCTTACCACTGCTCATCACATTGGAGGCCGAAGGGTTTGTCGACTCGGGCGTGAGATGGGGCAATTGAGACACTGACTGTGGCCTTGCATCCTCGGTATCTTGGTCCCAGCGCCTTGCTTTTGAGACCCCAGGATAAGGTGGAGATGTACAGATAGACGGGCTGCTGGTGTGTTGGCAGAGGTAGGCGATGACGGATAGATTGAGGGAGGACTGTCGACAGGCTCGCTTGGGAGGCTCTGGCGCTAATCTGTCACGCAGCTCTCTGACAGCCTTCAAGCACGGTGAAAATTTGAGTTTGGCAAAGTTGGGTATACCTGGTTTTTGTTGGTTTTCAATTTCCCAAATTTCCCGGACTTGGGTAAAGTTGGGTTTTTTGCATGTTTGCACATTTCCCACAGGCAGGATCGTAGCATACATGTCGGCGCTTCGCAAGGACCGCATGAGTACCCTTATCGACGACGTCTGTGCACTGAATACATTGCGCCATGTCTTGTTCGTCCCACTGCATATCGTGTTGTACTAAACACACTCCCACGAGCATGCGAGTGTGTACTTGGGATGGGCACACACACCGACCAGGATTATGTCATCCTACTCCCTTTATAACATCACCGAGTTCGCTCACTCTCGTCTGGAAGTCTTCTGCCTCTTACTAGCATTGTCCTTTTATCTTGTCGCTGCCTCGCTTGGTATTCCCACCTTTTTTCCTCTCAAGACGAAGGAAGATGTGATGGAAAGCTGAACACCGCCAGGTAAGCTCATCTAGGTTTGTTATTGTCCCAAATTGTCTCTATATGCGCTCACATCCCTTGATATAGAACCATGTGGCCTATTCGGAGATGTCTGTGAGTTGCATCTCTACTCAACAGTTTGTGGGTGTCATTTTATGTTCCTCAATCTAGTCATAAACTCCAGATTGACCCCCTTCCCAACAGCGGTCGTAGGATCCATTATTGGGGTCTCTCGCCAAGGATTCCATTTCTGTGGTGCGTTTTGATCTCCCCTTTTTGCCTTTGTTGATGTTATCTACGTAGAACATACACCATGATCCACCCATACTGTATGACAATTCCATTGATGTAGTCGCTTACGGTATGCCCAAGCTCTTAATTTGATGCAGCCTACTCACAATTATGCTCACAGTCCCGATCTCTCTGCGACCACATCCCTTGCTAGGTACAGCGCGTAGCTCTTCTCAAGACAACTTGATTCTCGCTCATTCTACCTATCAGGACGATCTACCGTCACAAGTTCGGGTTATTTTCATCACGCGCATACAACAAACTTCGTTGAATTTGGGTGAGGGATGGGTAGAGGGCAGGAAGGGACGAGAACCCGGGGAAAAGCATGTAAAATTAGGCATACACTGTACTGTTAAGAATGCCAATAAATACGTGATTTTACCCAAGAAAAGCGATATGAAAACCCAACTTTGCCAATGTGAATTTCCCCAGGAGATGGGTAAAGTCATCTAAAGTCTTGTAAAGTTGGGCGGCTGAAAACGCCCAACTTTGCACAACTTTACCCAACTCAAATTTTCACCGTGGCTTCAAGCTTCAAGGATACCCTGCAATGCATGGCTTCCTGGACGATTCCGAGGCTCCCCAACGCAAACATTGCACCTCTTTCGCACTTGCTGCGTCTGTCCCTCCCCAACGAACTCCGTCCACCTCTCCTCCCGCTCCCCTGGCGACATCCAAGTGTACCCCAGTGAGCCCTCTAAGTGGAGAGCCACCTACCCAACGGCGACTGGGAATGCGTGCTCGTGCCATCGATTATCTCCCCTCTCCCAGTCCTGGTCTATTGTCCCTGGATCCTGTGCGCGAGAGGTGTCAGGGGTACGTGCTTCTTGATACTTGGAATTCCAAGTCCGGATACCATGTGTTGATGAGTCCCTCCTCCTCCTCCTCCTCGTATTAGGGCGCTTTTAAGACATGTTATAAACCGTCACCTCGCCTCATTGGTTCCTTCCCTCCCTCTTTGCTCAACTCGCTCTAGAGAGGTCCTCAGCTGTCTGTACTTTTGCAATCTTCGTGCGTGGACACCTTTCTCGGTGTTTTTGAAAGCTAACCACTGTCTCGTTTTGTCATAGGCACTTCTTTCCCGCTCTCAATCTTGCGCATATACGCATTCATCAAACATATACTCAAACCATTGTCCGTCGCCAAAGCTTGACGTTGAATTGTTCTCATTCAAGCGAGACTTTGATTGTTTCCCATTACCCCCTCTCGGGGGCTTTCGTTTTGGCCCCGAACCTCTCCAACAAACTCGTACTCGATCAAACCCTTCCGCTTCATGTTTGCACCCCTCCTCTTTAATCCGTAATCCGTAATCATCACTCAAGCACTTACCATGGAACCATCATCCTCAATGGTGAAACATTCTGCTCCGAGGAGAGACATGGCATCACTCCGAGCCAAGCGATCCTCAGTGGCCGTAGGATATGCTATCCGCGATGAGAAATGGTATGATCAACTTAGCCCTTTGACATGGGCACCTGGCGGACTCTCATTTGATGTTTGGCTATTAATTATGGATATATTCAGAAGGGATAGAATGATGCTTTTGTCTTTCGCTTTGACATGCAGAACTTTTTGCAAGTACGCTCTGGACTCGGTCGGGTGTCTCGGCAGGTGGTGGATTGATCCAACAACATATGAGGATATTAATGAACTCGCTACAAGTATTGAGAGCTCCGCACAGAATGGCAAATGTATCTATCATATAACTGTGTGTTCACCTCAACCATGGGATGAACATGAGATTGCATTCTCTATCATTCCTGTAAAGCTTTCAAACAAGCTTTCTAAAATCCGTTCTCTTGAAATTTCATATTTACAAAATGAGACTAGCTTTCATACATCCACCTGGAGACTTTATGGCTGTGCATTTTCTACTATCACTCAGCTAAAGTTGTCCTATATCAAATTTCCCTCATTTGTAGATTTTGCTTCTCTCATTACTCCTCTTTCTACTCTTTCTTCTCTTTCTCTAGAAAAAGTTTCTTGTAGAAGCCATGCTATCTCTCTGAGTATTACTAGAGCCCCTAGAAAGTGCAAGTTGAAGCTAGAGACTCTGTGTCTTGAAAGTCTAGATATATGGTTTATATCAGTTTTTGGAATATGGTTTGCTCAGATCGGTGGTGCACTAGCAGGTGATCTAAAGACTTCTTTTGACTCTGTTCTAAATTCAGAAGATATAAGTATATTCAAAGCTTCTCAACTGAGGATTTATCACTTGAGATTAAACAATCAAGGAATTTTTAGAAAAAGAAAGAGAGTGTTATCTTTATATCAAAGTAGGTATCATTAGTCATTTTAGTTTGTGCTAGTTCTAAACATTATATGTTAGATTTAAATAATTATCAATTGAGATTTTCAGAACTTGGAATAATAGCACTGCATCAACTAGAGCGAAGAGATATTAGATCAGTAATTCTAATTCTACCCTATATAATAAAACATGCAGGTCTACTTTCTCTACAAAAAATTAGTATATTCCATCCCCTTGAGCTTGGTTCTTTTGCTTGGACTAGGCTTGATATTCTCTTATCAGCTATGTATATTACAAAATATGTGCCTATTTGTTTTCGGATTTCTATGAATCTCCATCCTTCTGCTATGAGTATTGCTCACTTTCATTTTAATATATCCTACAAGAAGTTGATCAGATTCTTGTTTCCTTTAACTACAAGTTTAGGTGAAGGTTTATGGGTACAGCTTCAGTTTTATGAAGGTTTATGATAATATTTAATAAAAACTTATATTACTATAACTTAAGCTGATATCTATATCTTATCTATCAATCTCAATTTCTACTTAATGAAAGGTTTATATATCTTCTGTGGCTAGACTGCAAGTTTTACTGATATAGATTCTTTTATCTTTATGGTTTGATTTTTCTCTTTATTCTTTTAGTACTGATACAATGTATTTGCTATAAATCATTATACTAAACTCTTTTTCATTGATACTACTTCTTTTCTGATTATTAATAATAGTTGTAATATATGATGCCTATGAATACTATTATAATATTATACTTCTTGTTTCTTATATTAGCACTATCTGTGTTATTCTTTCTTGATTGAACTATTATATAACTTTAAATACTTTTTGTTTAGAAAATACTCTTAAAACTGTATCTATTCTTTATTTGAATTTAAAAATTAAGTAAATTAGTCTTATAATCATTATTTTAATTTATATATATAAGATAAGAAGTTCTAAGTATTTACTACTAGAATTATAGAAAATTGAATAAATATTCTTTGTTTAACTATAAATTAGAAGATATATGTAATAAATATATAGAAGATACTGTACAATAGAATATTTAAGCTTCTGATCTAAATATCCAGATAATATATAGTGAGCTCCAAAATCCTTTCAATGTTTGCTTGTCTCAGAAGGATTGCCAGATTAAAGAATAAATAAAATATATATAATTCTTAAATCATTTGTGGAAATAGTATACTATGTATACTTTGATTTTCTATAATTTCAAGTTCCCACAATATCAAGCTCCCACAATTAATTTTAATTTTCCTACACATTGAACAATGACTACTCAGCATCAGCAAAACCTGTATACTCTGGCATTGTCTGGCATGATCTGGTATCTGGCATTAAGATATTAAAGTAGATCTAAATCTATTGAAAAATTAAGTTCTTAACTGATAGAGTAATTTAAATAATGAACATAGTAAGATTTAATAATTTCATCAAATAAAATATCAATTTTGGTAGTATCTAGCAATCTGAAATGATCTGGCATTCTCTGGAATAGTCTAGTATCTGTAAATCCAGAGTATACCAGATCATGCCAGATCATGCCAGAACATGCCAGACAATGCCAGAGCCTACAGGTTTTGCTGATGCTCGCTTCTGTTCTTCCAGCCGCTAACCATCCTCGATTACCTTTCTAGGTATATTGTCAAACTCTGCAACGTTGTCGACATGTTGTTTGGTGTTTAGCCTTCTTGCAGTCGCGAGCACAACACCACCAAGGACAATACTACTCATAGGCTCATCATTATCAGTATTATCCGGTCCAGCATTCTCTGATCACCCTACAGTAATTCATCTATATGCGGACTTCAGACTATTTAGATTCATGGCATGGAATTACCAACCTAAACCTTTGACCTTGTCATCTGGCGGACTCTGTTTGGATGTTTGGTTATTAATAATGGGTTTATTCAGGAAGAATAGAATGATGCTTCTGTGTTTTGCCTTGACATGCAGAGCTTTTCATCAGCATGCTCAACATTTAGTGAGTAAAATCAGAGCTCAAACAATTAGTTCAACAACATTTGAGGATATCAATGAGCTTTCTGAAGCAGTTTATAGCTCTATAAAGAATGGCAGATGTATTTCTTATGTGAAGGTACAACCATCTAGACCAGGGAATTTACATGAGATTGCATTCTCTACTATTCCTGTGAAACTCTCAAACAAGCTTCTCAAGATCAATACTCTTTGCATTTCTAACTTGTATATTGAAACTCACTTTCATCCTTTTACCTGGAGACTATATGGTTGTGTATTTTCTACTATCACTCAACTGGATTTGTTCTGTATTAGATTTCCCTCATTTGTAGATTTTGCT
Organism: Meripilus lineatus; assembly: GCA_027627245.1. Lineage (NCBI taxonomy): Eukaryota > Fungi > Basidiomycota > Agaricomycetes > Polyporales > Meripilaceae > Meripilus > Meripilus lineatus. The sequence goes on along the minus strand of JANAWD010000310.1, from coordinate 39,603 downwards.
TCTCTTATTACTTCTTTATCTATTCTTTCCTCTCTTTCTCTCAAAGATATTTCTTGCAGAAGTCATACTGTTCCTCTCAGTATCACTAGAGCACCTAGAAAGTGCAAGTTAAGATTAACAAATCTTGAAATTGAAATTTATGATACATGGTTTATATCAATCTTTGAAGCATGACTTATTCAGACAGGTGGTACACTAGCTGGCAATCTGAAGATTTCTTTTGGATTTTTTCTAAACTCAGAGAATCAAAGAATATTTAATTCATCTCAAGTAGAGATCAAATGCTTGGAATTAAATGATACTATAGTTTCTGAAGTAAACTATCCACAATTATCTTTATATCAAAGTAGGTATCAATAGTATATTTTTATATAATTCTAACAATTTTATTCTAGACTTGACTGATCAATTGAGATTTTCAAAACTTGAAACAGTAAAACTTCAGGAACTCACAATAAACAATGTTAAATTAGGGTATCTAATTCTTCCCTATATTTCAAAATGTATAAATAGATTGAATCTTAAGAAGATCAAGCTTCTCTCTACTTTAGATCTTAACTCTTCCTGCTGGACCACTCTTGATATTCTCTTATCAGCAATGCATATTAGAAAATATATATCTAGAGATATACAGATTGTTATAAGTCTCTCTTATATTAGTATAGAGATTGCTCAATTATATTTTGGTGGCTCACAAAAGAGAATGATTAGACATTTATTTCCCTTAACTACTAGTCTAGATGAAGGTACCTGGGTAAAGATTAACATGTTATGATACTATTAGAGTTGTAGTTTACAATAAAGATTCTGTAAAAACTTAATATTCTCTTTTTCTATTTTTTTTCTTAATTTCCAGATAAATATAAAATATCTATGAATAGTTTCTCATGAATTTCAATCTCTATTCCTTTTCTATTTATATTGTTGCAACATGTGATGCTCATGGACTAGAGGTCCTCTCATTCTTAAATTGACATGATTACATTCTTTTCTCTTCTTTTTGTTCAGGCTATCTGATTTGTTTTTCTGTGTTGTAGGTTTTCTTTGAAAGTCTTTGTATTTTAATTTTACCTTCTATTAAACCAGAATCCAGTTTGTTGATTCTTCAAGTGTATAGCGTTGAAACACTTCTTAACTTGAGGATTATTGTTGGAGCTGCTGAACAGACAGAAGCAAAATAAGACTTCGCTTGGGATCACTATCTAGAATTATGTAATCTGGTCTTGTTCGCTCTGTGATGTTTCGAAACTCCGACTGACCAACTTGAACCGGCGTATGTGAGTCCCATTCTTCCATTCACTTCTGTTTCATAGGTAATATATTCAAGTCTACTCTACACCAATGACACGTACAGGCATAATGGATCACCACACATTCCAGGGACACAACCGTGGTGTTCCCTTGGCTCTACAACCAGGCATGGGCTTACCTTTGGAACTCTGGCTATACATCATCAAGTCGCTCCAACGGGATCCATTCACTCTCGTCTCTTGTGCACTAACATGTCGCACGTTCCGCCGCCCTGCACAACGACTCATCAACGTCTACCAGCTCAAATGTCGTAGTATCAAGTCAACGACGTACGATGATATCAACGAACTCGTCGGGGAGGTTAGTGGATCATCGGGGAATGGGCGACGTATACATCAACTTACCGTCGAAGGTGCTTCGTTCATGCCTATCCTACCCGCCGAGGTCGCAGTCTCTGTGATCCCCCTCCGCCTCTCAAGGCAACTCACGAAACTGCAGGAAATGTGTATCAATGGGATAACCAACCAACTTCATTTCAATCCGTCGACATGGCGACTCTACGGACGCGCGTTTTCAAGCGTGACCAGCTTGAAACTCAACTGCATCTTGTTTCCCTCTTTCGTGGATTTCGCTTCCCTCATTACATCCTTCTCCACTCTTTCCTCTCTTTCCCTTCGTGAAATCCGGTGCAGGAATCACGCTGCGCCATTAAGCATCGCCAAGCCCCCCAGTAAACGCGTGTTGAAGCTACAACTCCTTGACCTTGGGCTGGTCCGCGACGATGAAGGATGGTTTATGATGATGTTCAGTGCATGGTTCTTCAAACGGTGCGACTCGGTACTTGGAAGCAAGCTGACGGTCGATGATACTGTCCCCTCACATCCGTCTGGATGTTACTTCCTGGGGCGTGCCAGGGAATACTTCCGAATTTTAGAGATCAAATGCGGGATTGTAGGACCGGCGAGGATAGATATCTTTCGTTTGCAAGGTGCGCATGGCCATACATAACAGGATGTTAGGCACGATCGCTCATAATGTTTTTTCCCTCGCAGATCTATCCCTCCTTACACAGAAAGAATCCCTCCTCAAAGAAATCAAGCTCCTCGAGGTGCGAGAACGGGATATCCAGATGGTGCGAGTGATCCTTGCACACCTGGCGCCGAACATCGAAACACTTACCCTCGCGGTTTCACCGCATCTGAGCGATTATGGACATTGGGCGAACCTGGACGTTGTTATGGCTCTCCTCTATTCTAGCAACCACATCCCCCCCTCTTCGAAGATTATCCTCTCACCTGTAGGATTGGGCATGAACTCAGTCATGTCCCGATACCGTGGAGGTGAAACCAACGCGCTACGATCTCTTTTCCCTCTTGTTACCAGTTTGAAGGGCGATAGTTGCATTGGACCGAAGAAGTCGAAACGATTGTGATATCGAGTCATTCTATCATAAATTTCTCATACATTCAGAGAATCGCTATGTCATTGCGTATTTATTGCTGTTGTTATCAGGGATGTACCATCATAATAATGTAAACTATGCTGTGCTCGCGGAATAAACCACAAGTTAACCTAAACACAAACACGTATCCTACACAACCCTGCTCAACTCCCAGCCTGCCTCCTAACCTCGTCCGCAAACTCTCCCAACGAGCCAAACTTCGCATCATACCTCGCACTAACATCCTTGTTCAACGACACCGCCCCCCTATCCACAAACACACTCCCCAACCCCAACTCATTCGCCGGAACATGATCATGCGCCAAACTCGCCGCAACCACCAACACCTCCTCCCTCTCCACACCAAACTCCTCCTTAATCCTCCTCAACGCATACTCAAAATTCGCCACGTTCGGTTTGTAAGACCCGATTTCCTCGGCTGTGTAGATGGCGTCGAATTTGAATTGGTGGGAGGGGAGGGAGGTTTCGAGGATGTGGCGGGTGGAGGAGAAGGAGGTTTTGTCGACGTTGGAGAGGACGGTGAGTTTGTAGTGGGTTGAGAGGGTGTGGAGGGCGGGGATTGTGTCGGGGAAGACGGGCCAGGAGGGGATTGCTTGGCCGAATGCGATGTGCTCTTGTTCTTCAACGTCCAACGAGGGATTCGTTGGTGCCGAAGTTCCTGTTGTGGAGCCTGAAGCCGCGTTGATGGTATCGAGCGTTTCTGGGTGCGTAGGTTCTCCCTTGAGACGTCGTGCGAGCTCCGCGTGAGCTCGAGCGAGAAGGTCGCGGTAGAGCATGGTGGGGTAACGTGCTTGGAGATCGGATTCGACGCTGAAGAATGCGCTGAGGGCTTCGTTCTTTGAGTTTGCGAGGGGTGAGTGGATGCGCTCGAGAAGTGGTTTGAGGTTCTCCCATAATCCTGTCTCCCAGTCCTGCGAAAAATGTAAGATTGCACAGAGGCGAGAGAATAAAGAGAGGACGTACGATCAAGGTAGCGTAAACATCGAATATCAGCACTTTATACTGCGTCGCTTTGAATTCCGACATGTCTCCCAACACTTTCCGAAATCGCGTAGAACGAAAATTGCAGTCCGTCTTGTCGCCCAGTGAGTGACACAGCAGGTCGTTTATATATCTTCGTCTTCGTGAACGTTCGAAGCACCCAGTGACCTCATCGATCCACGCCAACGATTATCATACCCTGAAGAATCCTTCAAGCGGTTACGAAACCCTCTCTCATTCGCTGGCAAATATACTATTAGTAAGAACGATAGAAAGAAGGTCCAATCAAGGAATACCTACGACTAAGTTTTCGAGTCAATTGACGATTGAGCGTGGATGTTCGGGTCGAAGGTCAAGTTTGCGGTCCCGAAGAACTCGGGCATTGATTGTCTTTCCCTCTTTGTGTGAGATGGACGATCCAAGGTATTTCGAGGACGAAGTCAAAGCAAGAACCCGTGGCACAGTGGTAGCGCGTGAGATTCCAGCCTCTGGAAATTCCTCAAGGTCATCCGTTCAATCCGGGTCGGGTTCACTCCTTTTTCGCATCTTCATCCTCTTTTTTTTTCTTTCGATTGACTCGCTTCAACCTAACACAATACCACTGTTATCACTGTTGAGACGACTTGTTCTGTCAAAAAACGCAACCTCTCATTAATACTAACACGAAACCTCTAAATTACATTCATCGGAAAACATCAAAACGCGATATCGATAACAGCAAACCAAATCGCTACGAAACCTTCTATCAGAAACAACTGCAGAACAAACATCCAATCGCATTAATATCGCAAGGACTTGGTACTTAAAGCTTGCCCTTCCACCCATTGGGTATTCCAGCTCGTCCAAAGAAAGCCCAGGAGATCTGATGAGCCATATGAAGTGTCACCCCCAAATCCTCCGCAAACGACCAAACCAATCCCGGGTTCTTCTGGAACCACCTTCCGACGAAAATGGCATCCGCTTGACCCTATTCAACCAAAGAAAATGAGAGTTAATCTTCAATTGGACTGGTTTGGAGAGATGAGCGAGGTGAATGTACATACCTTGTCCAGAACTTCCTGGGCGAGGTGACCAGTGTTGATCGTGCCGACAGCAGTGACGAGGATCTTATCTCCATGAGCTTTCTTGACTGCTTCGGCGAAAGGAGCTTGGAAAGCTGGGCCTCCTTTGATTTTTTGTTGGGAGTGACCGCCTCCAGTAGAAATATCGATGAGATCTACTCCGTGGTCGGCAAGGATCCCAGCAAGCTGGACGGTATCTTCTGATCTCCAGGATGGTTCGTTAGGGAGAGACTCTTCGAGCCAATCAGTAGCAGAGATCCTACGAGAATATATAGTTTTGATCAGAAACAGCCTAATCAATGAAGGTGTCAAAAAAAAACATACCTCAAGAAAAGCGGCATCGAAGGAGGAATAACAGCCCTCACAGCATCCACAACCTCCAAAGTAAACCTAATCCTATTCTCAAAACTTCCTCCATACTCATCCGTCCTCTTATTAATCGCAGGGCTCAAAAACTGGCCCAACAAATACCCATGAGCATTATGAATCTCAATCACATCAAACCCAGCCTTGAGTGCGCGTTTCGCACCATCCACAAAAGCCTTCACAATCTCCTGAATCCCCTCCTTCGTCAACGGCGTCGGACCAAAATGTCTATGATCCCAAGCCTCTTCCGACGGACCCACAATCTCCCCAGGCCATCCTCCCGCCTCTTTCCCCGCTTTCTTACCAAAGTGCAACCACGGAGCTAAAGTGGATGCTTTACGCCCGGCATGAGCGAGTTGGATGGCGATTTTTTGGTTTTGAGAATGGGCAAAGTCGACGATTTTCTTCCAGGGGGCGATGTGGGCGTCTGACCAGATTCCTACGTCCTCGGGGGTGATTCGGCCTTCGGGGAGGACGGCGGTTGCTTCGACGAATGAGAGACCTGGTCCCCGAGTGATTATGCCGCCCACTGTATGCGTATATTGCGTTATGAATGGAAATTAGAGTGAAATGAGGTGCGAATTCGTGATGATGGTAATGACGCGGGGTTGTGGAGGAATGGAAGAGATAAGCATGATTGTGTGTTAGTTGACGAGAATAGGTATAAAATGAAGTGGACTCGGCGTACGGTGAGCCATGTGCCAATCTTGTGGGAACCCGTTCTCAGCAGAGTATTGACAGAGCGGGGACAACTGTACAGAACGAGGAACAGCGCGTTTATTAGTATCTGATACCCCACACATACGGTCGTCCTTGATAATGAAGTGTGGTAGGATGAGGAGGTATACACTCACCCAGATTCGGTTTTGGAACTCGACACCCCTGATCTTCAGAGGCTGGAATAACTTGGGAATAGGCTTCCCATCGGGCTGGGGGTCCACGGCTGTTCCTGCAGCAGGGATCTGAGCAGGAGTGAAGTAGGGGACGTTCGGAGCAGGAGCGTTGAAGACCTTGGGCTCAGACATGTTGAATAACACGGTATAAGAGTTCGGTGAAGGTATCAAGATGTCGATGTAGCACAAGCAGAGAGATAACACGGGTGTTGGTTATGAGGAGAGGGAATGAGAGACCCCGAAGGCCAGGTTATATAGCTGTCGAATTGTTCCCAAGGATTCCAATGGACCCTAGGCATTTATATGCTAACGCCTTGGCTTTTGGGAAATCCAACCGTGATCATGATTTCTTCCGGGCTGGTTTGCAAACAGTAGCATGGAAGAAAAATCAAGTTTGACCGTGATGTTGGACTGACAAATACTATCTGGTGTTGAAAAAACGCCTGGTAACGAATGCTGAAAACGTCATTATTGTTCCAGAGTTCGTACCCGGCATCGTGGTTTGATCTTGAGGCTCCCGCGCGAGATAATTGAAGCGTCAAAGGGCTCACGGAGATAGCTTCTTATTGAAGTTTGTGTTTGGATTAATAACAAGGTGTTGAGGATTCTGTGCGGACGACGATTATCGACGTGGTGGGAAGGAAGAAACGAGGTGGCTGACAAACACACGGTTTTACCCACTGTCTCCGGGTCCGTCCACGCATCGCAGCTGAGAGTCTATTTTGGCCTTCTTTCCTACTCTTCGGATGTCGAACTGAATTCAGTTTCTGACAAACGAACGCGTTCATCCAGCGACTGCACATATCAGCAACGACCTATCCGCGATTCCCGTTCACTTCCCGAAACAATGCGATCGGCCGTAGACCAGTAGCGTCAACGCAGACTGCACAGCTGCATAATGCAAATGCACACACACTCAAGTAGAACAAAGCCTCTCCGACCTCACTAGCCTCACTCTTATCGCACAACCGTGAAACCCATTCCTTTGACGTGGTCGACCAATTCTGATGTTTCTGTCCCCGCGTGCGAGCGATAGGTAATCCAGTATATTTCGATTCCTCATCCGTTCAGGACGTTCAGAGCTTCTGGAGATCCTTTTCGTTCTAGTCTCCTACTCCATGGCATATCATAGCTGAACCCACGGAACGCGAGTGCCTCTGGTCCTAGTATGGATTCCCATTTCCCATCCTGACCTATGGTATTGGTACCTATCATCTCAACAAATCACATCCTGATCGTTTCGAGAAATGCTGCAATGGACCTTCTACATCCACCTTCTCTGAACCCGCAGACTCAAATTCTCGAGCTTATTTATGACCACCAGACCATTGTCGCGTCTCCTCAACGCTCCTTGGACTCGGAAGCAGACACCGACTTCGACTCGAACCAACCCATGATCAACCCCAAATCGCTTTCTGCGCGTATATGTCATTGTTCAGTCATTGGAATGTGCCCTGATGACTATCAATCGCAAATGATTTTCCACCATGGCCGTTCAGCAACCGTACGACGACAGAAGATAAGATTCACCGTGACAATTCGTCCCATGCTATCGTACACACCGTAGCGTCTCTTTGCCAAGAACTTCTTCTGTGCAACACTCTTCCCAAACGACTCGAGCACCCTAGAAACTAGTCCAAAGGCATGATATAGTGTCACTGAACATTCTCCAGATAGCCCGTCCACCACTCCTCGAAAGGGTTCCACCCCAAACCTCCGTATCCTTCCATCAACGTCTCGGTTTCTCCGGTGTACAGGTGACAATCCCGAGGACGTGTTGTTACTGCTTCTCCCTATGACGGTGTGTCAGTAAGACATACACCGGACAACAAACAAATAACGAAAGGAAGGGCAACAGAGGCCAGTGTGAGTATGTATGCGTCCGGGACGTATAGGATGACATGTGTGATATCATCATCGCGTCCGGCAACTTGAATGTGAACGCGAAGAGACGAACCTTTGGTGGCTCTGCATCCGGAATAATATGCGCATGAGGCATACCCAAGATCTTCGAGAATATCAAACATATTTCGTATTTCGTGAACGGTTCTTCTGCGGTGTAATGTATTATAGGCGGGATTGTTCTCGTGGGAGGTAATGCTAATGGTTGATCGATACATATCGATTGGTCAGGTCAACCGTAAATTGTCGATTATCAATTGGGATAATGAGTGAGCAGACAGGGCATAAACTCAACTTGAGAGACGGACGAGGAAGTCGGCGATATCGACTACGTTCGTGGGGTATCGCGTCGCGTAATGATCCATCGTGTATTGTTTCCCAGATTGGTCCGAGACCACGTCCATGAGGACGTTAATCGCCGTGTCGGCGTTGTTGGGTGCGGGTCCATATCTACCGATGCCAGTGTAATCACAAAGATTGTACACCGCGTATCGTAGAGATACCACATATAGAGCGAGGGATATGAGGACGAATATTCAAAATAAATCGACTCCCAGGAAGATGACGTACAAGACTGGTACCCTCAACACAATACTCTTGCTTCCGAGAGCCTCCAATACAGCAAGTTCACCGTCGCGTTTGGATTGGCCGTAGAAATTTACTGGGTTGGGTGCCGAGGAGGGGGTGTATGGTGGTGATGTACCGTCAAAGACATAATCTAGAGTAATTCCAGTAAGTGCGGGCTCTGGTTATAAAGACCAACCTATTAAGGAGGGCACCTGTGGAGATGTATACTAATGTGAATTTCAGGGTTTTGGATAGATGAGCGAGGTGGCCTGGTACTGAGACGTTCAGCTGCGATTTGTGTGAATGGCGGTTGGTTGGGGGATACGGTGGATGCAATAGTGTTGGTGATGCAGTACCTTGCGTGCAGCCTCTGGGTTCTTCTCAATTCTGTCAGTTATGCAAGCACGGATACGTATGATCGTCATCATATCCCACCTTCTCTGCGACATCCGGTCTTCGCTCTGCAGCACAATGAATAACCCCTTCATGGTCAATCACCGTGATCAATAATCCCAACAATTCGCAGACACATGTTTAATCATAGAAAGCAACGTACATTTAGGACGAAACTCTGTAAAAACCCTTTCCACTTCCGCTCTATCGAGTAGATCCACTTTCCTCAATTCACCATCTGATCGAGAGTTTGCTAACCCGAGGATCGTGTGGCCTGTTGCTTTCTTGAAGGCGGAGTAGACTGCTGAGCCCAAGACTCCAGAAGCACCTAGATATGGAATGTGTATCGGATTTTGAATAGTTGAACAAGGAGTCGCTGATTTTGTGGGATTGGATCAGGAGGACATACCCGTAATTAGAATTCGTGAGTTGGATCCTGGCATTGTGAACTTCGCCTGGGAGTGTGGATCAAAAGCTGTGCATGTAAATTTGAACGAAACAACAACAGAGTTGTCCTGTCGAATAGGTCGCGGTCCTTCTGAGAGTCTCCATCGAGGTTTCCGGTGCCAATTCCTCGAAGTCAGGCGACGAGCGTTTCCTGGCGTGGGAGTCACCGCGCCTCTTATGGTTCTGGGCCTTGGATTCCACAAACTTGAAGTTTCCACAAACATCCTCCTCGTCCTCGAGCTCCCTACCTTTCGCTATTCCTATCGAGCCATTTACACAACGGTCCGCGGTGTTCCCCACCAGATTTAAATTTTCTGCCAATGTAAGTGCCGGTATTCGTCCTATCTGTTATGATAATGTCTATACCGAGTCTCACTTGTTCTGATTATCAGCGGGTCGTGTCTTTAAGACAGGAATATTTTGCGTCGATGCTCGTGTTCTCCTTCATCTCTTTCAAGGAAAGAAGCGAGAATACCCCTGAATCCGCAGAGGCAAATCTCAAGTTCGTGACTCCGCCACAGAACATTTGCTCGAACAAAGCCTTCGGGTGACCCGAGGCTTGATCCATCCATCCGTCCATCCAACCATCCATTAATCCGTCCATCCATCCAGTTACCCATCCAGTCCTCGATATATCACGCCAACGGTGTCACTGGTGTCATATTATGATCATGACTCGGGATGAGGTCCACCAATCCCAGAGCATCGCCTTTCTGCGATATTTCTCCACTATCTCAGAACTCTTCTTGTGTCAGATCGTTCAGGCTAACTCTGTACCGCTTTGGTGTTGCTGCCTGGTGGTCCCGCTCTACGTCTTCTGTCGTTGCTGCCGGGTGTTTTCCGTCATAGGAAAATGCGGACTCATGTCCGCATCTTTCGTGTAAGCCCGTCGGATCCGTGTTCTTCATCCCAGATTTCCTAGATCTTGTGTGTACCAAAATGGAATCTCCTGGTACTTCAAGTAAGTAGAATGCCCAGTAACTTCGCTTGTAGTCTTTTCATCGCATATTTTTACTGTTAAAGGCAAGCAATGGAGAGACGGATCTGATGAGAAGTCGACGATGTGACGTGTCTACTTGCCCCTCTCTCTACTTCTTCCTGGGTTGATCATCACCCGAATTGTGCTTGGTGCCAGCGTAAACAGGATTTGGAAACGTTGGAACCTCAACTTTGTGCTGATATCCTGTTCATTTCGACGAAGTGGAGAACCACGCTGCCCTTCCATTGTCGCGGGTTGCCATCCCAAATCCCGATGATGCAGAGAAACATTCCTTTCGAGGACAGAATTGGGTCAGTCCGTACAGCTGCGGAAAAAAAATACGGTGTCATGTCAAACTTTCGAATTCTGAAGCCATATCGGAGGGGATGTCTGGGTACTCATCACGTCCTTGTAGTCTTCGCGTACGTATATATTTGTGAGAGGATTCATGACCAGAGCCAACGTGGTTTCTCGTCCAACAGTTCCCCGAAGCATACCTTCACTACGTGTTCAACCGATCCCTCCAACATCATGTATGAGAAGTTCCTCGTGACGACGGTAGGAAGATCATGTTATACAAGGTCGAATTTGAAGCTAACCTGTTATCGTCTTGTCAGTATGCCGATGGTGCGTATTCGTGTTCAAACTATGCGATATGGCTCATGCTACAACCCAACTTCCACAGTCGGCGCAGTGACGATATTTGTAGGTAGATCCTGACCGAAAATGACCATGTCTGACTAATACGTGGGACGTGAACCCAGGTCTGGGATTACCTCCTCACCATCCACCTTGAAGTCGATTATATGTGGTCTTCCAAGTGGAGCCTCGTCAAGATCCTCTTTATATTGACGCGATATCTTCCGATCGTGGATCTGACTATCATGCTATTCTGTGTGTCCCGGTTATAATAGGCCTTATTGTGGTGCTGATAGTGGGTTTGTAGTCGATTTGAACCCAGGAGCCTCTACGGATGCGTGTCACATACTCTTTTCGGTTGCAGGATGTAAGCAAAAACTCGGGCTTTTATTGTTTTCCACTCACTGTTCGGTCCCAGGGTTCATGTCGATTGGTATTATCGTTGCAGAGAGTGAGTCGTACCCTCCTTCCTGCAATGGCTCATGGCTTATGGCACCTTGATTCTCTTCAAGTGATCGTTGTCCTTCGAACCTGGGCAATTTGGGAAAGAGGGAAACGAATAGGATATGTGCTGGTTGCCGTATCTATTGGATGCTTGGTTCCAAGTTTGGTATTGCAAAGTATCTCCTTCAATTCCGCCGGTCGTAGGTTCTATTCTTCACTCACACATGATCCCACTGACATCGCCGGCGTAGTTGAAACGAACGTTGGGGGTAAATCCAGGGGGTTAAGATAATTCTCTTTTTCACTTGGATTTTTCGAACTGACCAACTCCAAGATGTATAGTGATCAGAACCGACGGTATCGTTTTCTTTGATTATACTATGATCATGGTTCTCGAGATATGTGAGTCTCTTCGTGTCCTGATTGTTGACTCAAGGTTTAAGAATGTCCCCTAGTCGTGGTCATTCTCACAGCGGTGAAGGGCTTTCGTCAATGCAAGATACCATTCCCTGTACCCTTATGCGCCCCTAGAGTCGAAATTTCTCTAATCTAACAGATCGAGTTGCGATTAGTCGGAGTGTAGTCGATGTTTTATATTACGATGGTTGGTCATCTTTGCTGCTATGGAATGAGGTCACCCAACTCTAACATCTATGTGCAGGGTTCTTGTATTTCTGCTGCCTGTTCTGTAGGAGGCGAATTCTCTCCACCCGAAGTTAACTCATACCTCCTTCAGGTATCACCCTTCTCAATGTCATCATCTCCAATGCGATTTTCCCGCTGGTGAGCACTCGCCGAATTCCATCGCACAGTGTTCTTACCCGCTTCGTATCGATTTAGAGCGAGATCTTACCTAATGACCTTTTATTGTGAGTACAGTCATTCCTTTGACCTTGTGGCATCTCTGACAAACTCATGATTAGATTGCAACGTGTCATGCATTCATGTCTGAGTGCTCGGGTCCTCCTCCATCTTCGAAAGGCTCACAAAGTCGAGATCTCCGAGATAGAGTAAGCACGTCCTCCTTGTTACCTACCAATTTCTTCTGACATCCCGCATCAGACTTAGCGAACTGGGAACAACTTAGTATCTAGGAGGCATTGTGAAAATCATGCTCAAAAGAGGTTGTCGAGTAATGATACCAAGAGTATCACACAACACAGGGTTCCGAGTGTATATACCCCTGAAATCATAACATGATATGTAATCAAACAATTTGTCTGAGAACAACTATCTATGACGAGACTAGCAACACGAGCATCGGGACCAAAGACTTCTCGCTAGAGATCTCGAGTACAGGGAGAGGGAAAATCTGTCATACAAACGAACCTTCGAGCCACTTATATATATGCTAAAGTCGAGATAAGGTGGGTCCCACAGTGACTAAATCGTAGAAGAAATACAACTAAAGAACGAACAATCGACTGTGATAAAAGAAATCTGGGAAGGATTGTTCTCGAAAGTAGAACTGACACTCTGAATCAAAATTGAGGACCTCCAGCTTGTCGAGGTTCTCAAGTGTACGTGTGGCCCCTCAAACTGTGTTGAGTTTTGAGGACCAAGAGAGGTGATGATAGAGAATGGGGATAGGCGAGGTCGACGAGCTTTTAATTAGTCGGGTGAAATCGTATGGACAGCGAGAATCGTCTCTTCAAGTATTGCATTCACTTGAAGAGATGTAAGTTCTGTTATTGCTCCTTTGTACATATATCGTAGGACCTACCTCACTCCGAGTGACACAGCGTCGCTAGACATCCGATCTCGTTTGGATAATTATAATTCCCCCGCGCGATCCTCTCCAGGATAGATGCGCGAGATGACCTGATACTCAGACGTTCAACTGTGATTTGTATGGACGGCTGTGGGTTGGATGATACGACGGATGTCATGGTACTGGCAATACAGTACTTTCAGGGAAGACTCTGTGCTCTTCCCAATTCCGTCAGTTGTGCAGGTATGAATATGAATGATCGTCATCATATCCCACCTTCTCTGCGACATCCGGTCTTCGCTCTGCAAGACAATGAATAACCTATTCCTGTTCAAAACCCGCCATCGTCGCAACAACTCGTCATGACGCATATCTCATCATTAAAAGCAACGTACATTTAGGGTGAAACTCTGTAAAAACCCTCTCCACTTCCGCTCTATCGAGACGACCGACTTTCCTATTCATCATCTGATCGAGAATTTGCTAATCCGAGGATCGCGTAGCCTGTTGCCTGTTTGAAGGCGGAGTAGACTGCTGAGCCCAAAACTCCGGAAGCACCTAGATATGGAATGTGTATCGGGTTTTGAATTGTTGACAAGGAGTCGCTGATTTTGTGGGATCGAATCAGGAGAACATACCCATTATTATTACAATACGTGAGTTGGATCATGGCATGGTAAATGTTGCCTGGATGTATGCCTCGACAGTTATGTATGTATATTTGAACGAAGACAACAACAGAGTAGGTTTGTCGAGCGAGTCGCAGTCTTTCTTGAAGTCTTCATTGGTGAGAGATCCAAGAGAGATCTCCGAGCCCGATTCAGAAGCCAAGCGACGAGCGCTCCCTGGTCACGTCCCTGACCCTGCCAAAAAGAGCTGCTTGCTGGAGTATCACAATCTCCAAAGTTTTGTTTTTGCCTTCCTTTGAACCCTCAAGGCCTCATTCTTATCGGATCTTTGCTGCCCTAATACGCACATATGCCTCCTCTTCACCCTGATCTCCCTTCTCTGCAATTACCCAGCCATTGACACAACGATACACAACATGAGTTACCATATTTGCCAGTCACGTAAGTGCCGCTAACTTCTTTTGCATCCATGAAGTGGAGCTTTGAAGGTTCGGCCTCCTGACTCCTGAGTCCTGACCGAGACGTGTTGTTCAGGTTTTCAGCGAGTTGAGCATTCTTGCATCGGTGCTCGTGCTTTCCTACACTTCCGTCAAACAAAGAAGCAAGAATACGCAGAGACAGGCCCAGTTTCTGCGTCCCGAGTTCACTGCATCACGCTCGAACGAACACGCCGAGTGAGCCCGAGCCTTCCTATTGCGTTAACGTTTAGATCAAGTCCTCGGTATGATAATGCTTGAAGTTGCTCGGTCATGGCAAATTTTGACTTTCCGTGTCATGGGAACTGTGCTCTCCCAATGGCCACAGCCTCTCGGTCCTACGATATTGCCTTTCTTGCGATACTTTTCCACTATCTCAGAACGCTTCTTGATGACCCCAGCCCGCTCCATGACTGCCAAGCACCCCTTCCAAGTCGCGTTGAACCCTTCAAGATGACAACCGCAAATACTGTGCCCCGGGATTGGTGCCGCTCGCCAATGACAATGTTCTACGTCTTCTTTCGTTCGAGCACGTTGCTTTCCGCCGTCGTAGTGGCGTGTGGCCTAATCCTCATTGGAGTCCTTCAAAACCCGTTTTTTTTAGAACGTCTTCTCAGATCTCCGAGATCTCGTGTATATCGATGGGGATTCTCCTGGTATTCGAAGTGAGACTCACAGCACCCTTATTCGCAGTCATCGAACTTCAAGTTACCGGGTATAAGCAAAGGAAACGGAGAGACGGATATGGTGACAACTTTACAATGTAGCGTGTTGAATTGCCGTCTCTCCCGATGCCTTACCGGACTAACTATTCCTCGGATTGCATTTTGACTCAACGTGAACAGGGTTTGAAAATATTTGCATCATCACCTTGGGTCTCCCCCTCTTGACAGGGCCGAGAGCGTCCAGCCAAGCACCATTGTTGCAGACTATTCGACTTAATATTCCGATGGACCATGGAAACGATCTATTCCACAAGTCGGAAGTGGATCTGGCCGTGCAGCTGTGCAAATCTCGGTGTCAGCTGAAGATGTATCTGGAGTAGGGAGGGTTGGATTGCCACCAGGTCCCCGTGAGTTGTTCCCGTATTTATTCATGAGAGGATACACGACCAGAACCAACCTTCCCTCCCACACTTCCCTGAAACAAGACTTAGCAATGCCTTTGACTCGCGTGCTCAGCAGCCATGAGAGGTTAATGGTGGTGAGAGGATCGTCTTCTGTTCAAGGTCGAATTTGACGCTTACTCGTTTGACATCTTTCCAGTATGCTGATAGTGCGTAGATGCGTCCAAGCGAGGTGGTCTAACTTAATGCTGCAACTTGATTTTCACAGTCGTTGCAGTGGCAATATTTGTAGGTCAATTTCGCCTCCGCTGATCGTTTCTCACTAATACATGGGGTACGTATCATAGGTCTGGGATTACCTCCTTACCATCCACCTTGAAGTTGATTACATGTGGCCTGCCAAGTGGAGCCTCGTCAAGGTGCTGTTCATGTTGACACGATATTCTCCAATCGTGGATTTGCCTCTAGCGTTATTCCGTGCGTTCCGATTACAATTGGATTCGTCACGGTGCTGAGAGTGGGTTTGAAGTCGATACGAGACCAAGGATTCCAGTAGAGGCATGTCATATCCTCTTTTTGGTTCGATTTTGTAAGCAAAATCCTGGGTCCCTATTGTTCATAACTCACCGTTCGGGCCCAGGGTCCGCCACGATGGGCATTTCCATTGCATGGAGTGAGTTGTATCCTCATTCACGTGACGACTTGTGACACATTTGCCAAGTTTTACTTGCTCTTCGGACCTGGGCAATATGGGGAAGAGGCAAACGACTAGGATGTGCTTTGGTTGTCGTATATATTGGGTGTTCCGCTCCGACTTTGGTATTCGAGAAGATTCTCCTAGATTCCACCACTTGTACGCTCTTTTCTCCGCCACCACACGATTCCGTTGACGTTGCTGGTACAGTTGTACCAAAAAATGAGCATGAAACCATGAGCTTTGGGTTCTTATCTTCTTTTTCGATACTTATCCGAACTGACCAGTTCCAAGATGCATGTCAACGCGTCCGTACCCCACTCAGATTGTGATCTGGGGTTTGGTGATGGTAACGATTTTCGAGACATGTGAGTGTCTTCGCGCCGTTATTGTTGACTTGAGGCTCAACGATGTGACCTAGTCGTGATCATTCTCACATTGGTGAATGGTTTTCGAAAAGGTAGTTTTCGAGAAGGTAAGATTTCATTCACTGTACACTAGTATGGCCCTAGAGTCCAAATCTTTCAGAACGAATAGAACGAGTCGGTGG
This sequence comes from Meripilus lineatus, assembly GCA_027627245.1. Lineage (NCBI taxonomy): Eukaryota > Fungi > Basidiomycota > Agaricomycetes > Polyporales > Meripilaceae > Meripilus > Meripilus lineatus. The sequence goes on along the minus strand of JANAWD010000310.1, from coordinate 23,092 downwards.
TAGACGAAGTGTGGTTGTTGTTCTGTATCGCGATGGTTAGTCATCTTTTCCCCAACGGGATGAAATTGTCCAACTCTGACATCTGTATATAGGGTTCCTGTACTTCATCTATTTATTCTGTAGGAGGCAGATTCTCTCACCCGTCTTTGACTGAACCATTCTTCAGGTATCACCCTTGTCAATATCATTATGACTGCGGCTATCCCAGTGAGTACTTACCGGATTCTGTCGCACGATGTACTTACCTCCTTCGTATCGAAATAGGGCACTCGAGGACCCGTGAACCTTCTGACGTACATACAACCATTTCCGACCTCACAATATCATGTAATGATTGACGATCGAATGATTAGATTACAACGTGTGATGCATTCATGTCTGGGTGCTCGTGTCCTCTTCAACCTTCGGAAGGCTCATAAAGTCGAGTTCTATGGCGTAGAGTCAGTGTTTTCTCCTTGCTTCCTGTCAATCTCTTCTGACATCCTGTATCAGACTGAGTGGACTGGTGACAATCTAGCCGCTGGGAGGTATTGTGGAGACCATGGAATTCACGCCCAGTACATACCACAGTGCTCCACGTTTATCTATCCCTAAAATGGAATAATCAGCGCACAACGTAATCTCAGACTACTCGTCTGAGAATGTCCATCTACCACTGAAGCTTCAGCATCCACTTCATCAAGCAGAGAGGCGAGAATACGCAGAGACAGATCGAATTCTGCACCATGCCGTCGCATCCCATTTGCTTGAACGACAACGTCAGATGAACCTGAGGCATCCTATCCAGGCCTCCAGGGTCAAGCTTTCACGTCTTCAACACATGATGATTTCGTGACCCCAAGATACCTTTGCGGCGTAAGGATCAAAGTTCGGACTTCTTGCTAATCACTATGTCACACACGTCGCTCTCTCAGGGACAAAATTTGACTTCGGTGGCATCGGGGTTGACCAAAAATGTGCATCACGAGGTTCATGTATCTCATGGTCTGCTGATTTTGAATCGCTGAGAACGTCCGCTGAGGGATACCGGATCTCAGTGGCTCATACATCCATACCTCGGTGCTCGCAATCCCCCTACATTTGTCAAGTAAGTAAAGAGGCGAGAATACATCGTGCAGTCTACATTCCACGTCACGGTTCCGCCACATCACACTTGTTAGAACAAGGACTCGGACGTGAGCCGAAGCCGCGCCTGGAGGCTTTCTTTTGAATGAGCCAAGTTGACAAATTTTTTTACCTTCGGTGTCACTAATTCTGCGCCATCGCCTTTCTGCGATATTTCATTACTATCTTGAAACTCTTGGTGATGATACGCCCCGTGTCTGAGCACCCTTTCGCATCAGACCGTTCAAGCTAAAAATGGAAAGTACTGAACCTAGGTTATGTTCCTGGCCAGCGACAGCGTTATATGTCTTCTCTCATTGGAGCTCGTTGCTTTCCGCGGTAATAGCGTATGGCCTCGGACTCGCATCTCCTATGTAAGCCTCCCGCCGCCTTCATGCGCTTATCTACCGTCTCCTAAGTTCACCTCTTGCCAATCTGACTGTTCATCGGATTGCAGTTCGTGCCAACTTGAATAGAGTGCGACAATATGTGCATCACGACCTTATTGTGTTGGTACGCTATCCAGTTGAGACAGCTAAGAACACAAAGTGAGGTACGCCAGTTCCCCGTCATTGCCGCGAGCTTGTTCATGATACCATCCCGGTGTATTAGGCAAACATTCCAAAGTCTTCGGAATTTGATCTGCCCGTGAGACTGGACAGACCCAGTGTTATGTCAAATTCTTGATTTTGGAAGTTCTCTCTGGTTGGATCGCCATCAGATTTTTGTGATGCTTGTGTCCGTATTTTATTCGTGAAGAAATCTACGACCAGGACCAAATGCAACTGGATTCCAAAATTTACCAGAAGCAGCTACCCAATGTCTTCGGTTAGCGACTCCAGAGTCCACGACACGTCGCTAACGGTGAGCAGAATCGTCTTCTACTTGAATTCGAGCTTGACACTAACTTGTTCAACACTTTGCCAGTATGCCAATGGTGCGTAGTCGTGTTTGAACGATACGATATAGCTTATCTTACAACCCGACTTCCCCAGTCGGTGCAGTAGCAATATTTGCAGGTCGATTCTCGTCTACAATGAACATGTCTTACTAACACGTGGGATATGTATCATAGATCTGGGATTACCTCCTCACCATCCACCTTGAAGTTGACTACATGTGGCCTGCCAAGTGGACCATCGTCAAGGTGCTGTTCATGTCGACACGATACCTTCCACTCGTGGATTTGCCTCTCGCACTATTCCGTGGGTTCCGATTATAATCGGACTTGTTGTGGTACTAAGAGTGGGCTGCAGTCGATACGCACCCATTGATCTCGGTAGAGACGTGTCATACTCTTTTTTCCGTCCGAGGATGTAAGCAATGTTGCGGATTTCCATCATGTGCTACTCACTGTTCGGTCCCAGGGTCCATCCTGACGGGCATTTCCACTGCAGAGAGTAAGCTGCATCTTCATTAACGTGACGACTCTTGACACTTAGATTCTCCCCCTCGAGTTATTCTTGCTCTTCGGACCTGGGCAATATGGGAAAGAGGCAAACGAATAGGATATGTCTTGGTTGCCGCATCTATTGGATGTTTGATTCCAAGTTTGGTATTCGAGAAGATCTTCCTAGATTCCCTCATTTGTAGGCCGTTTTTTCTGCTACCACATGAACCCATTGACATCGTTGGCACAGTTGCACCGAACGCTGAGCATAAAACCGTGGTTTTGGGGTTCTTACTTTCTTACTTTCTCTACTTCCCCGAATTTACCTGTTTCAAGGTGCATACCAACCCATGCGAATTCCATTGTGATCTGGAATTTCATTATGGTGATTATTTTCGAGACATGTGAGTTCCTTCGCATACTCAACTTGAATGCTGAATTGAGACTGAATACTGTCCCCTAGTCGTGATGGTTCTCACAGTGGTGAAGGGTGTTCGTCAATGTAAGATGCCATTCCCTGTATTCCAGTATTTCAGTTGCGTCCAAATTCATCTGACCGAGCAGATCGAGTTGCTGGTAGTCGAAGTGTGATCGCTGTTCTCTATCGCGATGGTGAGTCATATTTTCCCTTATGGATCGAGATCGCCCGACATAACATATATATGCAGGATTCCTGTACTTCTGCTATCTGTTCTGTAGGTGGCTGGTTTTCTCAGCCGTGTTTGACTGACCCTTCTTCAGGTATCACCTTTATCAATATCATCGTCACTACGGCTGCACCAGTGAGTATTCGTCGGACCCCGACGCGCGATGTACTCACCAGGCGCTTCGCATCGATTTAGGGCTATTTAGCACCCGCGAACCTTCTGATGTGAGTACAGCCATTTCGCATAACATTGTAATACTTCCAAAAAACAACGTTTGATTAGACTCCAACGTGTCATGCATTCATGTCTGACTGCTCGGGTTCTCCTCAATCTTCGGAAGGCTCACAAAGTCGAGATCTATGAGATAGAGTGAGTAGATCCTCCTTGTTACCTACCGACTTCTTCTGAAGTCCTGTGTCAGACTTAGTGAGAGATGGGAAGAAGGACTGGCAGAGCAAAGAACACGATGGAGTTTGTCGAGTTGAGATGAGTTCATGAGGAACACCCAAGAGAAAAGTGACTTCTGACTTGGCATTGTCCACGCACGGCATACGAGGGAGTACGAGCAGATAGATTGCACCATCAGTCTTGATGCTGTTGAACGAAAGGCGGAGAGCACAATTTCGCCGTTCTCGTTCCCATATGAATGCAACGGAGCTATCCAGGGTTCCATCCCAAAGATACAATGTATAATTGAACTTCTAGCGGGAGTCGAGGGCACGGACAAGGGGAGGTATCATCTATCCGAGAAATCAGCATATCTGTGGATCGGGATGAAAACACGCACTCATCCGGAGCTTTGTAAAACGAAATGTCGGCACAAGAAAAAGAGGCCCCTGGTCGCAATTAGAAGTGCCCTTTGAGTCGTTTCGAATCCCCTCTCGCATCTGTATCACAGATATCATGGTCAGCGACTACATGCTGGAAAGAACGAAAGTACTCCACCGGTGATTGATAGTTGGTTTCCTACGCTATGAACAGACAAAACGAAGAACATGTGTCGTTTCAAAGACAGAAATTATTCTTATAAACTCGTCGATGGGTGGTGGAAAGAGGGAGTCAACACGATGGGCAACGGACTGGACAGGGACTGGCCCGGGCATTTGTTGGATGAAAAATAGATCAAAAACTCGAAATGTGACCTGGACCCGAAGTTGACATCGAGTGAGGAATATTGAATATTGATCGTTGGGCATTGAACACGAGGATGCGATTGGAATCCCTTGGAATGTTTGGCACACCGTATGATAGGACTCGGAGTACAGTTCACAGGTTCGAAAAGATCAACGACTCGGAGACATCGAACTGAACACGTACGGTGAAACCAGTCAATGGTGGTATAATATGTTTGGTAGCACTCCAGTTGCTTCAGCTAAGATGTTCGATCCAACAGTCGAGGGGAGCAGATTTTGAAGATGATAGTGTCCGGTCGGTATCTACGATCTCCAATCTTGATCGTTGGTCCGCCCAGGTCCGCCCTCGCTAAGAAAAGCAAATCCCGACGTCATAGGAACCAAGCGTTCGGCTTCTTCGGCTCGGTTCAAGGTCCCGTTTCCAGAAAAGGCAATGTATGTGACCAGGTAAATTGCAAAAAGCGAGCCAAGAGAATTTTGGTTTTGGAGAGGCGAGTCTCACTCCAAAATCACCGCCGTTTGTCCTGTGTTTCGTGTCACTCACTCATTGCTTCTGCTTTTTGCTGCTCTCGTCCAGTGCTTTGGCTTATTCTGCTATCTTTTGTCGAGGCGGTGTGTTCATAGTGTTCAAACTTTGGTATGACTGTGCGATAAAACTTGAAAGAGATGAAGTTTGCCAGGTGAGCTCAGGAAAACCGGACCTTGTGCGGGATCGAAAGCTCACGGTTTGCTTTTCAACAAAGATATCTCGAAGAAACACAAGTGAGTCTTGTCTGGCTACTCTTGCGGTGTTGATGGCTGAACTTTGGGGTCGAAGATTCCTGAATGGAAAAGAGCCTACATGTGAGCATCTCATCAAACTTCCTCTACACTTCTTCGCCATCCTGTCTCTCGTTCTTCGTATCCAACGCGTTTTCAGGGTCGACAAACGTCCACCATTATTGGCTTCTATTCTGCCTGCCTCGCTTCCAAATTGTCTAGGTATGCAGTGCTAATGTGCTTCCCTTCGTTCAGTGACTACCGTGGGCTCAAAAAGTGCATCACTGCGATCCGGCGTGCCAAAGACACGGACGGCGCACCGGCTTCTCCTCGTCTCTCCCTCGAACGAATCACCACACACACGTCAAAAGACGGCGAACTCCAACCAAACCCGTCAGCTAGCTCGTCTACACCTTACGCACAGCACGACCACCAATCGTCCAGCGATGACGAAATTGGCTTTGCGCAGTCATCGGCTGCTGTTCGGACTCCTCCGCCTGTAGCGAATCGTGGTCGACCGCGCGAGCCGTATGGAGATGAACATGAAGTGGACGTGGATTGGAATGAGACGAGAGATTCACCGTCACCTGTTCATACGTCCCAGTATCGCGTAGGTCATGCGAGTAACAGGAACATCGCGGATGATAGATCCCCATCGCCCGCTCCATCCCGTCGTTCCATTCGTATCGCGGAAACAGAAAGACCTACCCGTCCCATCATCCAACATGCCGCGACACTCAACATGGGTATGTTACCCAAGTTTCGAAAGAGGAGTCTGTCTGCGAGTACGTCGTTGAGGAAGAATACGAAGGGTCTTTGGGAAGTCACTAGAGGCTTCACGGGTGGATGGGATCTCAACAAGAGCATTCCAATAAAGGATTTGATTCCTCGTTTGACGCCTCTGCAGAAGGCGTTTTTCGATAAGCTGGATGCAGAGCTGGAAAAGGTGGAGGTGTTTTATATGGAGAGAGAGAAGGAGATGAAGGCAAAGTGAGTCTGAAGCTTTCATTTTCGCTCTATGGAGAACTTATGGATGTTGGTACGCGTAGGACGGTGGCATTGAACATCCAGCTGAACGAACTGGAGTTACATCGGCAGCGTTTCGACGTCAGTATCCTCTATTCCTTCCATCTACTCGACACCCACTCACACCTCCATCTCCATCTAGGAAGCTCAACAAACTCAATCCTGGCTCCCCATCTCCTTCGGCCTCGGAGGTGCCCGCAAACCACCCGGGACCAAAGGAAAATCCCAATCCCGCGACACTCAATCTCCCTCTCATTCTCAATCTCCCCATCCGCGAAGACGCAAACGGTTCAAGCTCACATCTAAATCCATGTCTCCTCCTCCACCTGGTCCTTCACCATCTCCATTGCATGCAAGTACGAATACGAGTGCGGTTGATTTGACTGCATCGGGTGCGAATCTGCATGTCCCGGGTATAACTTCCAAATCCGAACGAAGGCAGAGTAAATCTCGAGAACAACTCCCACCTCCCTCCAACCCCATTCCTATCTCTAAACCTGACCCACAAGCCCAAGAAGACTCCTCGTCCTCCCCGAACGACCACACAGACTCATCCGACTCTGCAGGTGTCAACAAAATGAAAGGTAGCTCCATCACTTTTATTTCAGCGGAAGATGGGTTGGGGTTAGGGACCGTTGCGAAGAGGGTGAAGCAGAAGTGGCAGAGACATGGGTTTGGAAGTGGTGGGTTTGGAGGTGGTGGGTCGGGGAGTGCGACGCCTACGAGTACGGGTGGGGTGGGGATGGGGAAGTTTGATCCGGATGATTATTTGCATGCGAAGAAGAAGTTGAAGAAGGCGGTTTTGGAGTGTTATAGGTGTGTTTCTCTGATTTTTTATGTCGTCGACTATGTTCCTGATTGTGGTGGGTGTGAAGGGGCTTGGAGGTCCTGAATAATTATAGGACTTTGAACGTTATTGGGTTTCGGAAAGCTCTGAAGAAGTTTGAGAAATACGCAAAGGTATTCCGATGCATTTCTGAAAAACTTCAGGGGTGATTGACGAGTGATGGACGGTGTCGTAGATCCCAGCTCAACATGCATATACTACCGAAAAAATCGACCCGAATGCTTTTTCATCAGGCGGAGCCGTCGAGAGTATGATACACGAAGTTGAATTGCTGTATGCTGCGCATTTCAGTCAGTCGTTTTCTCCGCTTCTTCTTCGCCCTCCTCTTCCTACGCCCTACGCCCTGCGCTCCCTCTTCCACTGCATCTCTTCATCTTCTATTTCTACATTTTCTGGTAAGAATACTCACCGATTTGAATTGGTACCACAAATGTAGCTCGGGGCGATAAAAAGAAGGCACAGATGCGTCTTCGAGGAGGCGCACGAACGAAGAGTCATCACTGGAGCACGTTTTTCTCAGGGATAATGCTTGGTTTGGCCGTTCCTGCGTTGATCTCGGGTATCTATCTCAGTACGTCTGCTTCCTATCTTCTACTGCTTTCTGTTTTCCTGATTGCTTGCGGATCGTGACTACCTATCATCTCAACTCTTGAACTGCATATATGCGTCTCCGTACAGGTTTCCAGGAAGATACGAGAGAAGCAATACCAGGATGGGATGGGTTGTTGTTTGTTTATTCTGTTTTCCTTGTTCCGGTTGTTTTTGTTTTATTGGTTGGGTTGAATTTGGCGGTTTGGTCGAATTCGAGGATTAATTATGTTTTTATTTTCGGTAAGTGACGTCGGCACTCGGTGATACTCCTTGAATCCCGGTGTACTCATGTCTGATGCTTTTCGTTTCCTTTGTGGGTGCTCAGAACTGGATTTGAGGACAAAAATAGATTATCGACAATACTTTGAGGTATGTCCCCTCGCCTGCCCTACTCCGAGTCCCTCTCACGACCCATGTCGCGTACCATTGCTTTAGGTTCCGGCCTTCCTAATGTCAACCTTGTGCTACGCCTTTTGGCTCTCCTTCAATCAAATCGGAGCTCACTCGATCTCACCAACACTGTGGCCCCTCCTTTGGCTCGCATTGGTAGGAGTGTTGGTGGTGAATCCTCTGCCGGTGATGTATAAACCATCGAGGTATTGGTTGTTGAGGAATGTGGTGCGGTTATTGACTTCGGGAGCGCATAGAGTCGAGGTGGGTGATCTTTTATGGGTTTATCTCTGTGGTCTGGAAGGTGCTGATGGCTTGATCGGTTGGCGGGCGTAGTTCACGGATTTCTGGATGGGGTAAGTCTCTTCAAGCTGCTCGTCTCTCGCGGCAACGTCTACGAAATTAACCCTTCCTCGCCCCAAACAGCGACCAATTCTGCAGCCTCATCTTCACACTATCAAATCTCTACCTCATCGGATGTGCGTACTCTGAAGGCGGGCTAGACGATTCCTGGCGTAGTCGATGTAGTGGAGCTGGGAATAAAAATTGGGGTGTACCATTTGTGGTCGGTGCGCTTCCGTTGCTTGTGCGTGCGGTACAGAGTGTGAAGAGATGGGTGGACTCGAGGTTGGTTACGCATTTGATTAACGTGAGTGGCCTCACTTTTGCATGTCTGGTTACGGATTTGGACCTGTGTGGATATGACTAACTGGCGAATTTTGGACCGCTATAGGGCGGGAAATATACCGCTGGGATTATTTATTATCTGTGTTATTTCAATTGGAGACATAGCGGTTCGTTCCTCACTATCGTCTCAATACGAACACGAGCACCGAACTAATGTTTTATCGATGGCATGCGTTAATACAGGTGGAGCACGTGGGGGTAGTTTCGTAGCCTGGTGCATATTTGGAACTATCTCTTCGGCGTATGCTTCTGCGTGGGTGAGTTTTGGTAGATCCCACCTGTTTCTCTGGGTGACTTTGCTGATAGTTGCGACGCGTGTGCACAGGATCTCCTCATGGATTGGTCGCTGCTACGACCGCACGTTACCCATAAATTTTTACGAGGGGATTTGCTTTATTCCAACTATATACCAGTACGTATCTTTCATCTCTGCTTCATGGCGGACGCTAATCCAACCTTATCTTTTTGTATCTAGCTGTACTATGTTGCGATTGTAGGTCTTCCTGCGTTTTCGTGGCAACCGGAGATACACTCACTGATCCCTGCCTTTTTATTTGCTAGATATCCAATGTTCTAATCCGATTTATCTGGGTCTTTTATATCCCTACATCTGGGCCTGATTTCATGGTGAGAACGTTCATTGCGGGAATGCTGGAGATTCTTCGTCGTTGGCAATGGAACTTTTGTGCGTATCATCTTGTCTTGAGATTTCAGATTTTGTGACTGATTTCTCATCACACTTTCCTGCATCGTCTCTCTCATTTACTTTCGTGTTCTCTCCTCTTTCACGATACTCCCTACGATCCACAGACCGTCTAGAAAACGAACACATCGGTAACATGGATCAATACCGCGTTACTCGCGAGGTTCCACTACCGTACTCTATAGAAGACGCAGGACGATATTCCGACGATGACGACGATTCTCAGAGTAGGAAGAGCGTGAAGAGTGCGAAGAGTTTGAGGTGGCGGATGTCGATGAGGAGAGGGCAGAGTTCTAGTACGGTTGCTTCGCCGGAACGAGGGTAATGGTATAGAACTTGATCGTAGTGCGGTCATGACTTGACTATATCACTCATTAATGTACCTGTGCTGCGGTCTATCTGATTCGTATTCGCTCTGGGAGGTCATTGAGACCATCTCGACGTATTCATCCACGTATAACGTCCGAGATGAGACCTGAGCTGGCGAACGAGAATCGTACCTAACTATCCTTCCAACCTCCTGGTGGGTATCTACTTCAATCAACGCTAATACCGCCGGCGTATAGTATAAATGTATACGGTCGACGTCGAATTATAGAATAGAAGCAAAAGTGACTCAAAGCGTCCGTTCACTTCATCGAAGCAAGCATTTGCTCCAACTCCCTCGCGATCAACGAGTTTGGACACGACTTCTTCAGTTGCCTGAAAGAACCCCAATTCAACGCCACGAGAATAGAATCAACATCAGTATCAATACAGTAGAAAGAATATGTCATGATTTCACGCACTCCATCTTTGCTTTATCTCCTCGGTCTTTACATTCCTTTCCAGCCATTCGCCACTCCCCACATTCAACATATAGATCTACGCGTTTGTTTGCGTCGCATCGAGGGACAAATGTTGCGGCGTCTTTGGTGTGGCCTTTTTCGACAAGATGGCGAACAAAAGGTTGGTATCCGATGGGACTGCGTCGTGATCGAGCGAAAGCATCGAGTCCTTCGAAGTCTCGGGTTTCTGTTAGGGCTTTGAGTTTTACCCACCAGAACCTGTGGGGTGGTTGAGTGGATGATGCATTAGAATTGTGGCGATGTAACGTGGGGGCGTTGGGCGAGATCAAGGGTGGGTGGCAATAGAGTAATCGAGTGAGGTGGTAGTGGTCGTGGTCGTTATAATACAGTAGAATACAGTAGAAAAGGGGGAGAAGGGGGCGACGAGATCGACAAAGAAGGGGGAGTGGGGAAATGAATGAATGAGTGTCGATGTGCATCTCACTTACCTCTTGTCAGGTACCTTGAAATCGGACTTCATCTTGTCTGCCCGTTTCGCCATCCCGTTGACAAGTAGTGTTCTCAAGGTCTCGTTGATGCTCATTCCAAAAAAGGTGATCTTCCCATCCGCCTCCTTCTCCAATTGCTGTTGGTAAGCCAAAAGACGAGCACTCTCATCCATCATCTGAAAAGGAAGCCAAGAGAAGCAACGATGCATGAGTAAAAAGCTAAAAACGGGAGAGAAATTTCATTCCCCCCACAACTAGGAGCTAAATTAGGAACGTGGAAGAAACCAGCATACCTTTGCCTCAAACCCACGCTCTCTATCTTCTGAGAAGAATTTGTGAGCGGCCTTGACGGAAGATAACTTCGCAGAGGGATCCAGGCTGATGGACGCTTCTTCCAGACACAAAACTGCGCTTTCAACCCGGCGGTCATCGGAATAATAAAAATCGCGAAGCATTTCACGGTTTTGCTCTCTGGCATACACTTGCAGAAGCTTACTCGCAGATGCGAGTCGAGGACCACCTTCTTCGATCAACCTGAAGAAAGAACCCAACTGTAGACGCTTCTGCAGTTGAAGTAAGACATGATAAACTACACAAAAACGGAATCGCAAATCAGTCTAGCAACGTATCCAGGTTTCTTGAATATAAATTATGATGTAGTTACCGAGATCTGTGTCGCCACTCTCTACCGCTTTTCCCAGAGCGAGTCGGTCTTCCTTCATGCTAAGAAGCAAGGGGACTTGATCTGATGCTCTTGGCTCGTGATCCAAAAGCTGAAAGAATAGACTCCGATAAGAATTCTGACCTACGGAACAGCGAGGTTTTACCGTTAATCCGCCTTACCTTAGTGGCCAACTCTGTCCTGCCCACTTCCCAAGCCTTCCTTGCGATTTCGGCAAAGCTCACTCCCGATCCGCCGACAGTCTCAAATTTCTCAACGATAGACTTGCAGACTGTCTCATCATCCACCATATCTGAGGTAGTTGCGCTGGGACGGGAACGCAAAATTTTGGCACATGCCCAGTGCTTGAGAACTGCTGAAGGAGGAAGAGAGAGGAAGGAAGATACTCGTAGGGCAAGTAGGTGAAGATTTCTGGCGGTAAGCCTGCTGACCAGCTGAGACGGAGACAGCTGTGTATACCTAAGGAGGTGAAGTTTAAGGTAAGCCATCCAACGGAAATGAGTCCACGTACTGTGCATAGGTGATCGGAATCCCAATTTCGTAATACCGTACAGCGTTCAAAACCTTCAATGTCTGACCCATGGATACGAAATCTGTTGAATCATAGAGATCTAAGAAGGCCTTGCCAAACTTTGCAGCCTGTTGTGATGCTGGTGTCAGTTACGCGCAAGTAATTAGCAATGGATATTGACATACATTGAGCAATCGTCTCTGCCAATTTGGTTCCCATTCCCTCCCAGCAGCATCTATGCATTCGTTTACTGCGGTTGCAAGCTCTGGGCGAACACTTCGAATACTCTCGTCGGCCTTCGGTGATTTTCGAGAGAAGTTCTCCCAAGCATCGTAGAGAATGGCGGAAGGAGAGGTAGAACCAGGTCGGAAAACGGACACGGAAGAAGCTGCAAAGAGCTTCTCAGCAGGAGTTCTGTCGGTGTATCTGCATCGCTCACCTGGTACTTTCTGTATGAAATCGCAGGTATCGGGTCCAATCACTCGCACACCATCAGCCTCGGTTACTGCAAAAGTTGGGCCTGAGTAGAAATATCTGTCTAATTTCAGGCAAGGTTGACGACAATGAACAATTAGACTGACTGTAGTGTATCGCCAAATGGTCCTACGAGAACAGCAGTAGTCTCCCAGGTGACAAGAACCGCATCGTTCCCGCACCATTCGACTTGCCTTACTTCATCCTCACCGCCTGCCACGGAACGAGTGTCGAATTCAGCAAGGCTACGCTGGAAATCCGCAGAAACGACCCAAAGTGTTCCCGATGAAGTCAGCAGGGCAAGCGATTTCCCATTGGGAGAAGGAGAGAGATGTGAAAAAGGACCGCGGGAGAGTCGCTGATCAGTGGTTTCTAGATTGTCGACACTGTACACTGTGGCCTCTGCCGAGAGGAGGACCTCAACATGTCGCGATATTGTGAGGTCTGGAGGTATCACTGCCCACGAGTGAGGTGGTTGAGAAAGCCCTGCACAAGCAGTGTAAGTGACTCAGAATGCATCTCTACCAAATGCGACCATACCCGGGTTAGCAAGTGTGAGAGGCTTTGCACCCTCCCATCCTTTGACCTCGAGAAGGGTGAGGGAACCAGTCAGGGCTACGAGACCGTTTTCGTGAATCCGAGCATCAACGATACCCAGCTCACTTGCCTCGCTTCCAAGTGAGTACTGCTGATAGTCCCCTTGAAGATCGTAAAGTCGGTAAACGCCTTCCTCATTTAGAACAGCAAGTCGTTCCTCAATCGTCCAACCAAACTTGACAATTTTGCCTTGGTCCCACTGTAACACAACTGATCAATAGGGGAAAATAAAAGGTTACACCGTAGACTTGATAACCACACTGAACACTAATAGACTCTCTCCAGCAGGTGAATACACTTGTATCTGCGCCTTAGCGAATGCGGAGGTGGCTCGACCAACTTGAAGCGCAACGACCTTCGAGGTGTCGCGCATCAGAGCTAGGAACGTGATAAGCACATAGTTCCGCTGCCCAATTAATGACGTACCCAGAGGACCCCCATATCTGCAGCCAGCTACAAGAAAATCATTGAGATTGGGCAATTTCCCTGGTATCGAGTAGTTCTGGTGACGTCTGTAGAACACATTTCCATCCTGCAGGGCTTCCCAAGATGCAGTTGGATGGTCTGACATAGATACAAGAGAGATCCAGGTCTCAAAGGTGTGCGGTGCAGAAGCAACTCGATATAAACCAGAAACCAGAGCCAAGGGTGCGCTTTGAAGAGACCAAAAGGGAGACAACGTTGACGCGTCAAGAGGCGGGACTGAGACGCGTGTCGAGAATCTGGCACGTGGCAAGGGCGCTTACCGAACAACCACGCAGCGTTGAGGTCGAACGAACATTCAGAGGGGCATAACGTTGCATGTATTCATAGTAGGACATAGGTTCAATATCGACTCAACGGGATCTTCGTAATAGTGCTACAATGCACCAGACTTACTGTGACTTCGATAAGCAAATGGAATTACACATAGACGGTAGTCAAGCATGGTGGAAATCAAGAAAGTTTCATGTTAAAATTGTGGTATCTCAAAATATTCTTATGGGTATACGAGCTCTGATGTCATCCTGTCCAAAAACAACGGACACATCAAGAAAGTACTATAGAGACGCAATTGATCAGATCATCTTTCGAAGACGGTAAAACGGGGAAACACCTCACCTTGACGCTCAGCCCAGAATAATCAATGGACGGTAGCATCGACTTGTTTAACCGTATGCTTCCTTTGTACAGTCCATCAGGAAGAGAGGTGTGATTATCCAGAGATGGATGGTTTTGGTCTTGCGGTACGCGATTTCTTGGCCTCTTTGGAAACCCAATGCACATAACTGTTTGCAATGTCCGAGTTTCCAGGACACCAGGCATGGGGAGCTCGGGTAGTGGTTTGTCTTTGACGTTGTTGTAGGGTTGCCGTTTAGGCGATTTTGACCTGGCGCGGGTTCTGGTCATCCGTTTGAGCAGTCTAGTGCTTCTCCTTGAACTGCTATCTGTGTCATCACCCGAAAGCGAAGAAGACGTAGATGACGACGGAGAGTGGGAAGGAGTGGAGCGAGAGTTTACTATGGTTACTTGGCGTAGGAGTGACACGGATACAGTGGCATCCACAGCAATCTCACGTGCGAGGAGTGGGCATCGGGGCTTGGTAGTGAAAACAACGAAAAAAGGAACACAGGCTGATCGGGGGAAGGTAGAAGGTACGGGAAGTGTCACCTGTGACCATGTCAACGAAGAGATTGGCGGGAAGATTGTCAAGATCTGAGAACTCACTGCACATTTGAATGGTATTGGCCGGTCGGACCGAAGTGGTATTTCGAGCCACGACTCGGGTTCCAGTGAGAGGCCGTCTAATGACTGAAAATCTGTGTCAGGCTGAAAAAGGAGTGGAGCGTCGAGTCTATAGTACGCTCGTCAGTTACAAAACTTGAGTTCCCATACAAATACGTACTTTGCTTCTTGACTGTTGTCCATGCTCTCCCATACGGCTGTCAGTTTATAGTCGACTTCCGCTCGCTCCACAGCGGTGCGTCCCCGATACCCCACTTCTCCTACAGAAATGGTTGAAAATGTGGGCGGTAGCTCCTCTCCAGGTCGGACAGGACGAGGCAGATCGAAAGAGAATGGAAATGGTTTGCGTGGTGCACCTTCGAGATCTTGCAGACTCGGCCTGCGTTCCATCCTTTGAAAACGCATCGAAGCTGCGAAGGCCTCGCGCAATGACGTCGCAGAACGAGGACTGCTGCTTTCTCCGGACGTGAAAACAGTATCAGAGTAAAAGAAGAGATGTTTGGTCGCTGTAGGGAACGGTGCCTCCAGGGACCGGGAACCACGATTCGAGAATGGTGAAATGTACAGGAATGCGCCTTCAGCCTGTCGATAAGTCCGGCCGAATGTCAGTCAAAGCAGCGATCAGATCATATTGATATAACACTAACCATGATTTTCAGACGCCCAGGTATCGCAGCCAACCTGGCATCTAGGTAGACAGTTCCTTCCACATGATCTCTATCACCAAACATAGGCAATGTTCGCTGGGGCCCTTCCCCTTGTCGTTCCACGCGCTTGACCGAAGGACTACGAATATGAATTTCGACCTGAGATGAACTGATGAAAAGGGTGAGTACGAATCAGATATTGGAGGGACGTTCAACAACAAACAAAAATTTCGAGGTGTGAGGATAAGGCGGGCATTGTTCGACCTCATAGTAATTCTCCTTCTGTGCTTTGACGTCTACTCGAAGGCGAGGGCGCGATGGCGAATGGAATAACGAAGGTGAATGCATGATCAGATGTCATCCAACGAGAACGAAGGGAGAAACACGTCTCTCGGGGCACAGCCGAAGGAGAAGAACAAAGTCCGGATGTCGACAACCATAGAGGAAGCCTTTGCTTTATAGCTGGTTTTCAACACGGTCGTTTCCTGAGATATGATTTATCGGCGGGAGAACATCTTGCCATTTTTATCCTGCGAACCTGATGGGTCATCAAAAACCATATCGCTTAGGTCCGTTGCTCAGAATTCTAGGAAATCTCTGCTGGGGACCGCGTACGGCATCGAACATCAAAATCACCACAAGAAGTTCAAAACTGGACATCTTTACACGAAGGATCGCACCCCCAACTTAATCCTGGTGGATTTTGCATTTCTCAATTGGCCTTATCTATGAGCATTTCTGTACCACTTCTTCGCAAATCCGCTCGAACTGAACCTTGACTGTGTTCATTTCGAACTTCCTGGCAGAACCTCCAAGTTGTGTGTGGAGTACGACCATACACTCGGATCATCTGATCATCCCGAATTCGTCAAAAAACGGTGCACCAGATATTCGGGTTATGGAGTGGACCGCTCATTGATGCAGTACAGTACGACAACGCTAGCTCGCCTACATCACGAAAGCGACTACGTACGAGTTCCTGATCCCCTTTTGGGTGTCGGCCTCATACCATACGGAGCCACAATGCGTCGACCTGACCAACTCACGAAAGGTGAAAGCTGTTCGATATAGACAAAGTCCAATCCTCTCCGTCCGGCGTTGACTTGGCAACCAGGAGGAAAATTAACTTCAGCCCCTCGGATTCGGAAGTCATAGAATCAAAACTCAGCACTGCCTTCAGTGAATACCTCCATTGAATCTTGCTGGGCATCCGAAACCTGAATAAAAGCCCGTAACAGAATTGCTGACAATGACATTCAAACAAGACCCGGGATGAGAAGAACAGGACGTCCAGAAGACATGGAAAGGACGAGTTCCCCAAGAGACCTGTGGAACAACTCCCACAAATTTCTGATTCGAAAACGCAAGCTGACATCGTCAAGTCGAAGAGTGCCTCGAAAGGGGTTGGGCGAAGGGCATAGAGCTTGGTGTGCAAAAATATATACTTGAACCATGTATGGAATAAAGGCCAAGTTGTGAGGCACATCCACGATAGAGACACGATAGCTCAAGATTGACAGGACCTCCAAATGAGGATTTCAAGGTCCAAAGTCCTGAGCGGATATCCACAATCAGAGAGGCGTCGTGTTCCAGAGAAATTGAGGCCTACCAACGGAGATAGACAGGGATAATTGGCAAGTGAATTCGGAAAATGGGCTAGAGTTTCCGCAGTTTGGGAAGTACTGTACCATTCCGAGTGGCTACAAAGACCTTCATCGATGTAGAATATTCGTGTGTTGGCCACTACTCCGTACGCGGCGAGAAAGACCTATGATTTCTCCGAAGGGGTTCCAGGAAATAACCATCGTAGATGGATGCCTGAGAAGTTTTGAGCAAGATACGATCCCGTTACTTGGCTTCCGTTCCTATTCGAGGGATATCTTTCACCCAGGTGTAGCGCGAAGGGTGCACATCAACAAGGCAAGTCAGCCCCAGTGCGTCATAGAGTATAGGCACTTGGATGTTCTCTTGATGAACCCAGGCATCAAGAGTATGATATAAAGGTTCCGAAGGGATTGGAAGCGAATAAACTTCGATTTCTGCAAACCGGAGTTAGGAATGGGGAACAAGATGGTAAAAAGTACGGGAGAGTACACACCCTCATATCCTTCCAATTTCCATGACAAGAGCAGTGGTCCAAAAAGCTGTCACGGGAGTTTCTGTGGGAATATCGTGTTTCAAGCTCACAATGATTTGGGATGCAGAATGGAGGACGAACGAAATCCACAAAACCTTTCTTTCCTGGCGATTACGTATCACGTCAGACTGTAATGGCTTATTGTGTAAATCGTAAGCTCGGAAAAGATACAGAACCGAAGTGTCATGGATCCCTACGCGAATATCTTTAGGATCACGACTGCTTTAGGGAGGGACGTGTGACCAATGGTATGAATCGGTGTCGTTTCAGCATGATGGAGGTAGGTAGCCATGTGTTCTGAAGATATCAGCAAAGGGTACCGTTTCTTCGGGCGCAATAAGGAATGAATGGCTTCATACCTTAGGCCAAGAGAGAATGAAGGCATTTCGGGCCCGTGTTCCCAGGGATGCAATTGCACGCGACCCAAGGCGCCACGCCTGCTGAATGGAATTTGCGGTCGGGGAAGAGTACTCACCATCCGTTCATTAAGGCTCCAGTTCCGTGAACCAGCAGCCCCATAATGGGCCTGCAAACCCTGAACCCCTCATGAGACGATGGGGCCTGGCAACTTGAACGTACCAAATGATATTAATGTACCCAATGCTAGGATAACAACACAAGAACATCTCACAGTCTGTCCCCTGGCTTTTCAATACTAAGAGGACCATAGACAGTGAAAATCCTTCCATGCAACTGCCGAAGTCGATGTCGGCTATATGGAATGAATGAGGGGTCAGCTGAGTGTCCCAATATTTTTCAATGAGATTAACTCCTTCGGTCGGGAGAGATTGACCCTCTGTGGGCATACCAGCTCGCACGGGAAGTGAACCCAGGAGACTCGACGAAGACATATGACCAGCATAAGTCGTCAGATTAAGGTTACTTATCTCGGAGTATCCAAGAGACTGCATTTCTGCACAAAGACACGTCACCGTCGTTTGAGTCAGGATACAGATCTTGGGCCGTTGTTGGCGGTTCTTCGGCTCGTTTGTGAGCGGAAAGATGTTGTACTTATTGGTAGAGCTGCCAATCAAGAACAAAGCACCTAATGAGGCAGATATGAGGATGTACCCCATTTCTACGAAAGACTCGATATTGATGTAGCGATGTAGCGAATGGTGAATGGCTACAGTTGTTGACAATGAACCAACAACGAGTGCGAACTTGAAGGACTCGGAGTCACATCGTCCATTGATGGAGACGCGCCAAACCTGCCCTGAAGTAATCACATGCCTAATTACCACGTGAAGGATTTCCTTCCTGAGACGATTAGGCGCCCCAACTCCCTGGATAGCTTGTTGGAACCTTGGGAAATGTCCTGATTGTGATATCGATCAAGGGATTTCCACAGGTCTGTTCAGGATTTCGCTCTTCGTGAACTTCTCGTATGTCACAGAAGCCGTGGTAAGTCGGAACCCTTAACAAAGATATAAGCATCGACCCAATAGGCCCCGGATAAGAGCACCCGCTCTTGACGTCTTCAGGACATTCGTCACAATATTCGGGATCTGAGAAGGATTCGAGTCGAATAACAGGTCAGTAACGAAGTGCCAGTGGTATTCAGTTTCATAACCAAGCTCATGTGCTCCTTACAACCTGCTCAGTTTCAGCGGTATCGCTGTGCACGCGTACGCGATGCCGCAACCGTCAATCCCACCTGAACTAATCGACCGCATTATCGATCATCTCCACAACGACAAACGCGCACTCTCTGCATGTGCCTTGACATGCCATGTATGGCTTACAACCGCACGTTACCATAGGTTCACGACTGTCACACTTGTCCCGGCCCGAATTAGGTCTTTCTTGGATCTTCTCGAACGTCCCGGGATCGCACATGTTGTGCTTAAACTCGAACTCCGAGGGATGCAGACGTGGTCCTTCCAACCAAGAGGCATCCAGTGGATGTTATCCCAATTACGATCGTTGGAACACCTGAGCCTGTATCGTATGCATATCGAAGACGAGATCTCTCTAGTACCAACGATGCCACTCAAAAGTCTCTCCATCGAATCGTCTGTGGTTATTCGCGCCGATGTCCTGCTCGCATCGTTCTCCTCAATTGGGCGCCTTGTAGTGCGATCAAGTAATTTGTCTCCCGACCTTTTTGAATATGCAACACCATCCTTGACGGAAAATACGAACGATTCGAAGATCCCTGTTCTTTGCCTTGGCCCTACTCAATTGATCAGGGACATTTTCACTACTGCTCTCACAGGAAAGGCGGACCACGGAATCAGAGACTTTTACATGCATATTGTAGGCCGTCGCTGTGCGATCGAATGCGCAAACGTTTTCCAGGTGCTCGGGGCGACCCTCGAGCACGTCAATCTTCTCTTCAATTCGGATTCAAGCCCAAAATGTGGGTTATCCGAGTCATTCTTTGTCTATGTCTTCCCTCTCATAAATTCATTGTAGCCTTAATGGGAGACGGGACGTACGAGCTCAATCTGAAGCATTGCACTTCGTTGACAGCCTTGCGATTACGCCTCTACACCCGCGAGATGTGCGTTCCCGAAAACCGAGCGCTCTCAATTTTCGTCACGCTCCTAGATCAAATTGCGTCGAACAATCTTGAGGAAATTATCCTTACGATATACGCAGATGCCATGGAAAACCTCACTTCTCTCGATACAGAGTGTGGAGTTAGAGAGTTATATTCGGTTCGTTTCAGTGATCTGGATGCATTAGATTGGGGAGGGATTCAGGAGGTGTTGGTGAAGAAACAAATTCCTTCTCTGACACGGATCGCAGTGGAGGGGGTTGGAGATCCCTCAGGAATCAAAAGATACCTAGGGAGGTACCCGGTATTGGCCGAATTAGTAGTATTCAGGGAACCACAGTTGGACTATACAATGTTCGAATAGCATCAAGTTGGATTACGAGACTACATAAAGTGAAGGGATACCAATTACGTTCTAGACCCACATGGTGAGGTCATTCCGTTATGAGCCCCAAAATAGAAGGCTACACGGCGAAGTTAAAGAAGGCAAGCCAAATGAAGGTTGTTCTCCGAGGGTTGCGACGGCACGATGGTTTTTGCGCTGTCATTCGTAGAGAGCTACGGTACATACATCAGAAGAGATGATGCTGACTCATGAGGGACCAACTCTATTAATTGTACACAAACAAAAAGATAAAGAGCGACAAATGCAGGTCGGACAATCATAGTTTCGACGGAGGAAGGAGGATTTTGCTTCGTCCCAAAGTAATTCGTCCATTGAAAGTTGTTTCATGAATATCTAAGTTACGTCGCCCAAGTCAGACAGATCCTCTCACGACGGTAGGAGGTGTTCTCGATTGCAGTCACGATTCGGTGAACCATGTCTCGACGTCCACAACATGGGCAAAGCTCACATATCAACTTATGCATCGGTTTTATGAGGTCTGTCTCCGAGCAACTTCTTATTTGTTTTACGAACATTGTATGCAGTAACTCCTAAGAAAGCAAGTCGAAAGAGCTTGTCCTTCCCTAATCAAGAGGCCGAGTGGAACGACAAGAGAAAATCAAGAATAAGGTTAGGGGGCGCGTTCCACGGGGAATGCTGTGTCATACAATACCAGAACCCGAAGTACGGTATTTCAGTTATAGTTACATGACCGACGGTGGAGACAAGCAACGCTGCGGCTCGTCGGCGCAGTCCACATGTGACTATGAGGGAGAAGGAATGTCGTACAGAGAGTGCTCTTCTGAATTCAACTCAATTCAAAAAGATGTACGCCGTCTGATATTCATTCTCGTTAGAACCAAGGGCTTCACGTGCCCTTTTTTCCGACCCGCCACCCTGGGTCGGTTATCATGCCTTTCCACTTTTCTCTCCCACGTGGCAATTCGGCGCACATTTTCCCACACTTCTTATTGTTTCCCACAGTTGTCATTCCCTTCGTCTCCCACATCAGTGACACACCAATTTTTCCAAGGAAAAAATGCAGGAAAAATGCTGAATACTGAAACAAAATCATTTCAATTTTTCTGATAGTAATTGTATGAATAACACTTCGAAGAAATGAAAAGGAATATAGCAAAAAAAAATTAGATTAAATTTTCATATTTTCTAAAATGTTTACATCATTTTTTTCCTGAGGGAAATTGTGGTAAAATTTAGCATTTTCTGTTGAAAAATGTGTTGCAATTATTTTGAAGATCTAATCAAGATCTCTCTCATTTTGCAAGTAAGGAAAAGCAGAAGAAATTGTGAATATTTCTGATTAATCAAGGAACATGTTAGAGACATTCAAAACTATATATATATTCTACATGTTCTCTTGAACAAAATTGAGAAGATATCTTGGAAATCTTAAAAAGATCTCNATAAAAACTTCAATAAGAAATGCTAAATAAAAATATTGATAAAATTCAGTAGACTTTCATGAAAATGAATAATTGTTTTCACTCTATTTTCCTTTCAATATTATTAGAATGTTATCNAGAAAATACCNTTAGAAAGGTTTAAATAAATTTNTTTTAGTTTCCACAAATCTATTCTAATTTTCTAGGAAATATTAGTGCATTGCTGCTATGTAAGAAAGTGCCTGTATGAGGTTAGGGTTAGGACAGTAAAAATAGTCAGNANAACATATAATTGAGACTATATAAGTTTGTTTTTATAACATAGAATACAGTAGCATAATCAAAGTAAATATTATTAGTAGGAGAGAATATAATAGTAGTTATAATAATAAAGATCATTATTCTTTCAATGTATATTAAAACTAANAGTAAGCATCTNATGCTTTATTNACTAATAGTTTCAAATAACAACTTATAGATTATATAAAATATTTTCTAGAGTCACAGTGATTATTTAGTAGTAAAGTAGAAAGCTTACTAGTTAAATATTAGTAGGACTATTTTANATATATAAAAATATTCTAGTGATCCTTCTAGTACTTGTTTATTATAGCCTCTGTTGATNTTTCCTTGAACTCTCAACTGACTGACTTTCAAGTTCAATTGCCTTACCTTTATTTCTNTTATTTATTATACAATATCTTAGTTGCATCTCTTTTCATCTATTTAGCTCTCTAACAGCNAGTGATTCTAATTATATATATTTCTTATGATAACTCTATCTTATTATCAATATAGACTTCTCTCTAGAAAAGCTAGTAAAAAGTAATTAACTGAGAGAAAATAANGNTAGTAGTGATAAANAAGAAGAGAGTAGAGNTAGAGGNAGAGGTAATAAATGCTCNATACTNAATAAGATACTGNAGTNAAAGGAAATTGAAATAATTANATTTATACAATATATATATATATATTAAGATAGACAACTAATAGATTTATTTAAAAAGTTATATTCAAAAAAGCTGTAGTGAAATTGGAGAAAGAGATATGTGAATAGAGTAGAAACTNTAATACTTAGAGATTATATCTATGAGAACTTACTATCTTGTCACTGAATAATTAATTACTCTAAGAAATATTGAATCTACCTTATAATTGTTGTGTAAAGTAGTAGCGAATGATATGAACTCTAGTTACTTTGAATTCTTATTTATCTCTCTATTTCTATATATCTATATATCTAATACAGAATAATCAATTAAGATATACTAATTTAATATATTAGTACATCTCTCTTTCTAATAAGAAAGCTGTAATATCTATTTTTGAGGGGAAAAAAGAGACAGATGATAACACTATCTTAGTCTGTTTGTTTTGAGATAGAAGAAAAGAAAAAAAAACAAGAGAAATAATAAAGAGAAGGAAGAAGAAGAAAAAAGTAGAAGGAGAAAGTCAGAATATAAGAGAGCAGAGTT
>JANAWD010000031.1:0-133613 GCA_027627245.1 Meripilus lineatus | reverse complement strand
GCGGAATGCCCAACTACCCTCGTGGTGGCCCCCGACAACCCCCGAGTGGCGGACGTGCTCCTCCCGCAGAAGGTGCTCCTGTCAACGGCGGTGCACCTCGTCCCACTGGTCCTCCCGGAACTGTGCCGCCTCCCCGTGCTCCACCTGCTGGACCCGCCGCGAATGGTGCCCGTCCCCAACAGCCATACAAAGGTACTCAACCAGCACGCAGCACAGGTCCCGCTGGTCAACCATCCGCTCCACCACCTGCCGCTATCCCTGAGGCTCCTGGCTTGTCTCCTGCCGCCCTTGCTAGCGCTTCTCCAATGGAGCAGAAGCAAATGCTTGGGGAAGTACTCTACATGAAGATCGCTCCGTAAGTTGCTTCTTTACATAAGCTGCGGTCGAAAACTAACTTCCCCTTTCTCAGAACCCAACCTGACCTCGCAGGAAAGATCACCGGAATGTTACTGGAGATGGATAACGCCGAGCTTCTCCACCTCCTTGAGGCTCCTGACGCCTTGAACAACAAAGTCACCGAGGCACTCGCTGTCTTGCACGAATTCTCGCAGAAGGAGACTACTGAGGCCAAGTAGAGTGGAGGCATTCGTTGTGATGTTGTACGAGTGATATTGTTGTTTGTGCTTTCTCCTCATGCCGTTCTTCGCTCATTTGTTTCGGTCATGTGTTTGTTTTTTCCATCCTTTCTCCCTCGTGCTACTCACTCTGTTTGCTGTTATACTTGAGCTTTGCATCCGGGGTTATAGTGGTGGTCGTTCCTTTGTGTGTACTTTAATTTAGGAACAGGAGAGAGGTGTTACTGCAATACTTCCAGTGGTGTGCCTCAAGCTGTTTGTGACGATCCCTGGTCCTTCAGACCAACAACGCCTATTAAGATTCGAAAGGAAGGAAATAGGTATCCAATGAAGAGGAGAAATTGCTTCATACCCTTGATACTGATACAGTGATGACATCATGCTACATCTAAGTATATGTGATATCACCGGGGACCACCTCCCATTCCCATCATCTTGAACATATCGGCCATGTTGGGCATTCCACCGCCGAGGCCACCCAAACCACCCAGTCCACCCAGTCCGCCACCCATTTGCGACATCATTCCTAGATGAAAAGTTGATGACAGAGTCAGGGTTGGAATCTCTGATGTGATTCGCAGATGGGCGAACACATACGTTGCATCTCTTCCATATCCATCTGATCCCCACCTTGACCTTGCATCATTGCTTTCATCATTTCCTGCATGCCTCCCCCGCTTCTCATTTGTCGCTGCAACTGTTGAAGCATCCCTGGTGGCATTGCTCGCTATGATGCAGTGATGAGAGATGGTATTGATTAGAGTCAATCACTCGTTCGAGGCTAGATTGGTAGCATACCTGCATCGCTTGAATCTGCGCAGGTGTCGGCATACCATTGACACCTCTTCCACGTCCCCCCGCCGCAGCCTGCATCTTCTGCATAGCCTGCAACCAACCGTTCTTCCCGCCGGCTTGTTTCGCCATATTAGCCATCATGCGGTATTGACACAGGAGTTCTTCGACTTCTCGGACACTGGTTCCGCTGCCTTTGGCTACTCTGGTTACACGCCAAGTGAGACTGGTGGGTTTTCCGTCTTTGCCGACTTCCATGAAGGGTGAACCGTCAGAATCGAGTTCTGAAGTGGTCATGCTATCGGTGATGTAAAGCATGCGTTTCATACGGAGGGAACCTTCTTCATCGGAGCCTTGGAGGAGGTCTTGAGGGAGACCGGGAATCATGGATGCGATCTTTGATATTGGTCCCCTGGTTGTATGCGATAAGTTAGCCATGGTGATACAGACACCGAAGACGCCAATGAGAAAACTGACATATTCATAACATTTTGGATCTGTTCACGCCAATCTCGAATACTTAGTTTACCCTCCTCGAGTTTCTTTGCCATCTCTTTCTGTTTGTCAGGGTTCTGCGTCGCTATGTCTTGCATATGCTCCATCAGCCCTTGTACATCACCAAGGCCAAGGAGTTTGGATATGAATGGCTGCGGAGAGAATTTGTCCAAGTCATGGAGGTGTTCGCCGACACCGAGGAAGATGATGGGTGTCTTCGTTGCTGCTACCCTGATGCAAGATTCAGACGTGGGATGACGGATAGAAACATGATGAATCAACCTACGCGGAGATAGCACCACCACCTTTGGCATGTCCATCCATCTTTGTGACGATGATAGCACCGAAGTCTGCACTTTCCTTGAATGCTCGACTCTGAGCCTCGGCAGCCTGACCTGACATAGTATAAGGCCTCGGATATCCACACCTACGCCTCCTCACTTACCAATACTAGCATCCAGGATAAGGACTGTCATATTTGGCTTGACAGCCTCTCCGATCTGAATCATCTCTTGGAAAAGTTCAGACTCTTGCTTGTGTCGACCGGATGTATCGACGATAATAACATCGAAACGCTCCTTCTTGAATTTCGCGACACCTTGAGCTGCTATTGACACGGGATCTGTTTCTGTGTATGAACCGAAGTATGCTACTTTCGCCTTGGTTGCGGATTGTCTAGTTTGGTCGAAGGCACCAGCACGGAATGTATCAGCACAGACGATGCAGGATTTGAACCCTCGTTTCTGGTAATATACTGCTAGTTTTGTGCAGGTCGTGGTTTTTCCGTTTCCCTAGGTATGGAGGTGTAAGGCTCACGTCCTCAAGGAAGCCCGTAATCGAGGTAGCTTACTTGCAAGCCGACTGCCATAATTACGTTAGGTTGACCTTTCTTGGGTTTGTATGGCTCGACACCAGGGTCCACAAGCTGTACGAGCTCATCGAAGATGGCCTTGAGAACAGGATGAATTGGGTTCATCGGTATATTCAACTAAATATGCATACCCTCTGGACAACATATTTCCGATTTGTCTCTTTCCCTTTATCAGCCCCACTTTCTAGTGAACTCTTCACCTTGGCTTTGACCTTCTGCCGCAGTGAGGCAACAAGTTTGACATTGACATCTGATTCCAGCAGAGCAGAGCAAACATCTTTCAAGAGTGCGTCAAGAACCTATACCGGGCTTTCATCAATCGGAGATCCTCAGGACGAATAAGCAGACAAGTGACCTTTTCATCAACTATTGGTGCCCTGTTAAGTGACGATAGAGCTTCATTGAGTTTTCGACCGAGGTCTGCTAAGACCATCGTAAGTGTGTGTGTGATCGAAGTCGTGAATTGAGCCTGAGCGGCGGGCGGACCCACAAACAACCCTTGACTTGAAACTCCACGTACCACCCCAAATTCGCGCCACGACGCGTTACCTGTATGGCTCACAGCGACTCTGAAGAAGAAGCTTTATACGACCTCGAATTCGATAGAACTTCAGAAGGAGATGAGGAAGGAGATGAAGACATATTGGATGCGCTTGAAGGTGATCTAGCGGCAGCCGCGGAAGAGGCATCAGAAGGAGACGATGTGTGTACATCTCCTCTGTAGTGGGTCTCCTTGAACCGTCGTGTTTCACTCTTGTTCATCTCCCGATTATTCCAGGACACCGATACCGATGATACAGACAATGGCTCTGACGATGATGATGCTGAAGACCAAGCTCTACCAAACCTCGCAGCAGAACTTGAAGCTGCTGTTGCTGCTTTACCAGATAGCCATTCGACTTCCCCTCCTGCTCGAGATTCTCCTGGTCTCAATCGTAAGCATACAATCTGTAGTTTTTGTGTGAGTAAGACATGATTGAGCCTCAAAACTACCAGCTTCGAGTCCAGCCCCACGACGCTCCCTCTCCCCAGCCCACATTCGAAGAAACCGATTATATGCAGATTTCCATGGACTGCGGTCTTACACCGTCGAAGCCATCTGTGCAATTCCACATCCCGTTCCAACACATTCGCTCGCATCTTCCTTGTGTATGACCCACGTCATTACTGGCTCAGAAGATGGTTACATCCGAGACTATGATATTTTCTCCGCCGCCAACGGCAAAGTATTCCTCACGGCACCACAGAGACATCATTGTGGTGTTATGGAAGGTATCATGAAGGCAGCCCAAATAAGGTGTTGGTGGGAAAACCCTTCTGACCTGAGAGGTCTCAGTATGCAAGTCGACGAGATGCCCCTATGTGCACCATATAGTCTCTTGATGCAATCGGATGCTTTGTGGGCATTGGCTGGTACAGAGGTGAGACCTCCTTAGGATACTTGGTTTCATGTGTACTGATAGAGACACAACACTCGTTCGCTACTTCATAGCGGGGACACATCAACTTATTCACGGTGCGGCATGAACCAGGGAGACTTTGTCATGTCATGTACGAGCATCGGGCTCCCGTGTCAGCAATGTCAATGCAACATGATGAAAAGGGCTTCTTCAGCGCGGGATGGGATGGAGAAGCGTTGGTGAGACAATCCTTGTACCGACTTTCTTCGAGCGAGTACTCACACTATCGCTCATTCTGTAGCAATGGGACCTGAACACCGGTCAGGTCGTGCGGAACTTCAAGTCTCATGGCTCACAACTCACAGCTATTGCCGTCCGACCCCTAGAGGCAGATTTCCATGGAGATCTGTTTGAAGGTCGTGTTTCGCCAGAACAGGCATACGCGAATCCTCCAATGGGGCAAGATACATCGTACATGAGCTCCCAGCATATTTACCCCCCGGAAGATGTGAAGCCAAAAATGGAACAGTTAGGGACGGACTCTGTTCCCCCACCGTCTGACACATCTCAACACGTCTCGAGCTCCACAACAATGGACGACGACACGAAGTCCGACACATCGTATGACCCTTTGTTTGATGACGCACCAGATGGGGATGGTGAACCGGATAGCGAGACTGCTTCACAATCAGCACCTTCTTCGCAACCACCTGCACCCGCACCTCAGTTCGGGATGGGCTATCCTCAAAGCTCAAATCCCCAATACTCTACGCAACAGTCCCTGTCTCAATCTCGAAGCAGTTACGGAGCAATAGCCCCCAAGAATGCTCCTCCTGTTCTTGACCCTACTTCCTACACGTCGTATTCTCCTGATGTCTTGATGGTTGCCTCAATCGATGGGCAAATTGTACTGTGGGACCGAAGAGTCAGTTCCCCTGGTGCGGGAGTTGGGCGATTATGGATGAGCGAAAAGACGCCACCTTGGTGTGTTTCTGTAAGCGGATTTTTGTGACTTGTGGGGAACCCTGATCTCATTGTCTCTCATCAGGCTTGTTGGTCAGCGGATGGAAGGCAAATTTACGCAGGTCGGAGAAATGGGACCATTGAGATATATGATGTACGGCAAACGGGGGTCGCTGCCACCGGAACGCCCAAAATCTTGAAGACTCTACGGAATCCTATCAGCTCTGGTGTTGTATCTTGCGTCGTAGCGTTTCCAGATGGTCGGCATCTTGCTTGGTAAGCGTCTCATCGTGTCACCCTCTAGTTTCGCTCACGACGTTACACAGTGCCTCGAACGACAACCTTCGATTGTGGAATGTCGCTGAGGCAGGGGAACCGGATGCCTTCGGTAAAATTAGAAGTGGAGTACAATTCAAGATCATTCCAGGCCATCATGGGGGGTTCATATCCCAAATGCGTAGGTTCCAGGCACGCCTTACATCCTATATTGTTATGCTCAATGTTGTACAGTGGTCGACAAGGGTGCACGATTTCTCATCAGTGCTAGTAGCAATCGTGGCTGGCATGGCGAGTCGACTCGGACAGTCTTTGTACACGAAGTCAAGCATTTGTATTGAGTGTTCGAAAGTTCTGCGAGAATCTACAGCTTGATTTAAACGCCGTCGAACATTCCAAACTACTCTATCTTGTCGAGTGTCTAGATTCTAGATTACCACCCTTTGTTCACTCTATTCCTACTCTCTCGGTGAAAGTTCTTCGGACCCTCACCCCACACTCCATCTCAGACTCCGACGAACCAGGAGCCCGAGCAGGACCCTGCACTGCCCTCCACGGCCACATTTGCCCTGCAGTGGGCAGTGCCGTGCGTTTCGAGTTCCTATCTCACATGGCCACGAGAGACCGAAACTAGGAGTTTATCAACATTTGCTTCACGTTTGCGGACGTCTTAGTCGCCATTGTCCTCTATGGCAATTGTCTCATGACCACGCCACGATAGCCGCCTCAGCCCAGGGTTGCTGTAGTCCCGCACACTTATTTTCCACGATGCAGAGACCCTCATTTTATCCACGACCTCCTTCATTGTGGCTTTGAAGACCCTTTTCGTTCACCGACGACCCTATCGAATCCACTGCCCACCTGTGAGTGGCAATGCCGACTGGTTGTTGTATGTGGGAAGGGTTCTCAGAGTAAGTACCGTAGCCCAATATAACGAAAACGGTTGTCTTTATGCCTTCTGCTGCCTCTCTTCCCTCCACGTCCCAGTCACCATATAGACCATGGCCCCAGTATGTTGTTTTCTTCAGCACTCCAGTTGTGTTGAACGAGAAAAATCAGTTCCTCAAATCGTAATTGATGAAGGATATGCACGATTTCTTGCGCACGAGGAAGTCATCATCAGGGACGCAAATAAACGAGGAGAATTCGAGGAGGATTGCGAAGAAAGTGAACATAAGGAAGAATCGGACTCAAAACAATCGCAAGACGAATATCCGTGGTCTTCCGCTCCTCCATGCTACACCCACTTGTTACCAAGAGACTGTCTGTATTCAGATGGCTACCAATATCGTGATGGAGACAAAGCCCTGCTTCAAGGAATCTGTGAGAAATCTCCTTCCTCTTCTATCAGTGATATCAGACTGATCTGTATCATAGCACTTGGTTTCGGAAAGCCCACTGTTTCTGCAGTGCGGGGTCATTATTTCGGTCCAATACCAAACTTTCCATCTCGCCCAAATACGCTCACTATCCCCAACGTGATTCCCCTTCCGTATGGTCCCAATGCGCCAGCTTTTCACTTGAAGGCGCCCGATTGGGATTCCCTTTTGAAATTCCTGACAAGGTTGAGATGTACGAGACTGGAACCTGAATTGGAAGCCTTGGCATGCGTCGAACATCAACTGAGGCTTCGTATTGTGGTCGCCTTTGCCAAGGTAAGTACCCTTTCTGAGGTCGATGTATGCCTAACCTGGCTCTTAATTACGCCAATGTATAGGTTCCCCAAACCCCTCAGATACCATTCGCTGAAAACTTTGATGTGATTCTATTTATCACGCTCGACATCCCTTTCCCACATACTGCTCGGAAACGATATCAAAACCCTAACTCGAGGGTGCTGCCGTTTTCGTATTCCGAATTCCCTGCCCCCGAATTTCTTCGAGACAAGGCTGATGCTCCTACCGTGAAGTGGTTCACTATCCAAGAAACGTTGAAGATTGGCTTTCCAATTTCAATTTCATTCCCCGATCTTGCGAGCTTTCTTATAGCCTCTGTTGAACGATCCAGGAAGTCGCACACAAAAGACGGGCGAAGACTCGCCAACATCATCGACATGTGTTACCCGGAAGGGAAATTAACCTTGAGGCAATCAAGGGCATCATCTAGTTTTTTTGAACTCTTGGGGAAAAGAATCGGATAAGTGTAGTTGTGAAGCTTTTACCCTGGGAAAACATTGATGTATGTATGTATATTGTTGTTTCTGTACTATGAGCACCTTTGGTGCCAAGATTGTGTCTAGCTTCTCCATCTTCTGACTGTTTTGGACTTTCCATAAATTGCATTTCTTCATGTAACCGATCGAAGATTTCGTTGTTTCTCTGAACATTGTCGAGTTTTCATTAACACACGCAGCTTATCCTCGTTTCTCAATGGACTCTGATAGATTACAATCCACGCTATTCGATATCTCTTCCAATTACTGTGTTTGTTCGAAATTTGACCTACTACCTTTCACCTCTTGAGCCTCGAAGTGCAGCGATTACCAAAATTAACCTCACACGAAATCGTAAATCTGTGGGAACCATGCCACGTGTATTGGCGCCCATAATACCAGTAATTGATCGTCTGGGGGAAGAACTTAAGAGGCATCTCCACGTCCTCACTCTCTAAGGGTCTCGTTACTGTTTGACAAGATGCCAGTGGGTATTGAAGCTTGGATCACTCAGATACCTCCTATCACACGTGCATGGCTTGCGTTGTCTGTTCTTACAAGTATTGCAGTCGTGAGTAAGTCACATTTTGTTGGCAGCTAATTTGTTGATGTTTCGTCACAGCAATGCCAACTGTTCACTCCATTGCAGTTGTATTTCAGCTACAAGGCCGTATTCACAAACTTTCAGGTCCGTAGCCGACAATACGTGTGAAGTGTGTGTGTTCATCAACTTCACTCTAGGTATGGAGAGCATTCACGACCTTCTTCTATTTCGGGGCATTGTCTCTGGACTTCGTGTTCCACATGTTTTTCTTGTGAGCGTAGCTTCAGTCACACGGTAAAGTCATGCTCACCTTCTACCAGTATGAGATACAGTAGGCTGTTAGAAGAATCATCGTTTGCCAATAGGAAGGCAGACTATCTGTGGCTTCTGATCGTGTCCTCAGTCATTCTGCTTGTGAGCCTTCCGTCCGTGTGTGATGACCTTTCGCTGATGCCGTTACACAGGCTCTGTCTCCGCTTGTCAACTTACCCTTCCTTTCCTCACCACTTGCTTTCGTACCGATATACCTATGGTCTAGGCGACATCCCTCAACACCTATATCTCTGTTCGGTCTATTTACAATTACTGCACCATACTTGCCCTTGGCGTTGGTAGGACTCGCATGGATTCTCAATGGCACTTGGAGGGCAGCTGCTGGTGACCTAATAGGCTGTGCGGTAGGACATTTTGGTTGGTTTGTCAGGGATGTATGGAGTCGTGAGATGGTCGGAGGGCCGACGTTCCTCAGCGAGGCTCCTGATGTCTTGTATGTTTTGCCGCCTACCTTGACACAACAATTTCTGATTGTCTGTTGCAGGAAAAGATTACTCGGAGAGTACTAGCACCATCTTGTCAAGATTATCGCCATCTATCTGTACTTTAGGAGCCCTCACCATATCGTGCATCTAATCCATGGTCGTGTTGCATTACCTCCACCAAGAACCCTTCCAGTGGTGGTTCCACCGGAGAGTTCCCGACTTTCTTTATGGTGCCGAACGATGTGTCTGGACTCTTTATCTTTGTGCCACATTTTTCTGGGACCTAGTCATGACCGACATTCACATCTTTTTCGCTCACTAAATCAGTCATCTCACACGATTTATCTGTTACAGTGCCAGGATCCAGTACCGATCCCCTGTTCGGGACAGAGGACTCTCATCGTATCGTTGGGACCTCCAGCGCGCGAGACATCAGGCACGATAAGGAGTTCAATGGGCGCATCTCCTGAGTTGCTACCGCAAAACTGGTCCATCTTCGAGGTACACGTGTTTGTACAACCCCGCCACAATGCGACCCCAAACGCCTTTCTTTTGTCTTGCCGGATTGACCCCGCTTCCTTTGGAGCCGAATGGC
Organism: Meripilus lineatus; assembly: GCA_027627245.1. Lineage (NCBI taxonomy): Eukaryota > Fungi > Basidiomycota > Agaricomycetes > Polyporales > Meripilaceae > Meripilus > Meripilus lineatus. The sequence goes on along the minus strand of JANAWD010000031.1, from coordinate 124,192 downwards.
GTACGTGCGATTGTGTTGAAAAGGTGTGAACTATGTTGATGTTATCTTTCGCCTCGCTCCACGCGGCCTTTGCGGTTCCAGAAATGCACGTTCTAACACGCTATGGTCAATGTCAGATGAAGGATTGCACCTATAATCCTTCTAACGCTTCATCACACCCTGCATACTGTGACGTTCAACCAGCTCCGGTCAAGTGCTCCCAAGCTATGGGATTGGGGCTCTTCACCTGAGTATTGACGTCTTCTGGAGGCGAACATGCCAGTTGTTATCCTTCGTTGGAAGTTAATTTGACACCAATAGAGTAGATGGATTGCGTCCAAGCCGTATCGTTGCCATTAGTACTGACCTACCCAACCAGGAGCCGTAGCAAAGAGGTCAATGTCAACCCGGTAATTTTGATGGGTCGGGCTTCTACCGCCGGTTTTGTCGGTACACCTATTTTCGGTCGATTGCGCGGACGCACAGAACTCCTCCGGCATTCTGATTGTCGGTGTATCCGTTCATTGCTGTAAGAGGGCGACTCTTGAAACAGTGCTTGAGACCTCCGTACTTCAATGCCGACATACACGGTCTCGCACTGCGGCCATTCCCAATGGAAACTCGAGTCGGAGTGGCCCGTTATCGGAAGTGTGGCACCATTGCCAGTGGTGGGACCGGCGGCGGCGAGGATCGAGCGGAGGCGGGCTCTTCCTCATCCAAATTGGGACAATGACATCGAGTGTGGTGTTGCTCAGTACCCGGCGGTTAATGTTGAACTTCGTATTGCCGACCTCTTCTTCCTAACATTCCTTCATTGTTTCAAGCCATGCCAGCTCCGGTCACTCAATACGATACATGTGCACATTGTCTCAAAAATCCTCCAAATCTGCAGCGCTGCTCTCGCTGTAGACTTACCTGCTATTGTGTGAGTGCAACTGACATCGCGTTCTACGAATTCCCACTGGACCTACATCTGTTATAGAATTCTGCTTGTCAGAAAGTCGCCTGGCAATCTCACAAAAGCATCTGCAAGAAACCTCCTCCCGATCTTCCGACGTCTCCACCTAAAACACCCGTACCCGGAGTTCGGCTTCTTGGGGGGTACAATCGTCCATTCCATCCCAACGATACCCCGGTTTCACCCAGTCATACAGTGTGGACGACAGGAACAATATCTCCCGTATCACAAATTGTGGGGGTGCCTTTGTTAATCCACAGAGAAGCTCAAGAACTTTCTCTTGACGAGCCGAATGATGAGAACAAAGACAATCAAGCTGTCACTTACCTCATGATTGACCTGGAAAGTGGGTTTGCTCCCCCAAGGTTTGTGGCTACTCATCCTTCGAATCTACCCTTGACATGCCGTGGAGATCTTAACTGTTTTTCCTTGCACAGGTGGCAGAAGAACATAGGACCCGTGGGTTTTCTGACCAACCTCTTCTCCCATGAACCCCGCCTCTTGATGGCTGACAATCTTAATTGTCCATTCCCAGGTTACTATTGTGCGTGCGGACCAAAAACCGTTGACACGAGTCGCTTTGGAAATGATATGGATGTACTGTGATGCAATCCTTGAGGATTTCGGTGACGATCCGATGCATGCCCGAAGGCGCTACAGTCCAGAGGCGTTCCAGTTCTATTGCAAACGTTACAAGGATGAAAAAATACAGAACAAAATCAGAGAGGATGAATTTGTGGCTCAGAGCTTACCTCTCTGAAGTTCGCGGCAGATGTGACTCGGAGTAAGGCGCGTCAGCATGGCCTGGTTCGTCAGGGGTCGTGGGATGTACATTGTGCGGTGATGTGTTGGTACCTGCCAGTACCTACTTCGATGTCGTCGGAAAGCGGAATACTGTCTGTGTGGTTGTCCCAAGGGTTGTCCTTTTCTCTTCTTTTTTGATTGTCATTCAGGGTCCTCATCCGTGCACTGTGTTAGTAACAAATACATGACCGAGTTTCCCTCGATCATAAATGGAATGATTCCGGCTAGATAAGGTGGGCTTGTTACCGAACTTGGTATAGCCTGCACTGTCCACCTCCAAATCTAACCGATCAACACATCCACATTGCACCATTCGCTAAACTTAGAATCTACAACTTTCCAATGAACTTGTATGTGCTTCCAAACCATGCCACTATCCCAAAGCTATTCATGTCAAATCGCCGAATCTTTGAGCTCTGCATCCCTGTGCATAATGCCGAGAGCATGTGCTAGGAGAGGATTGCGCAATCTCGTCCACGAGGGTCCTGCCATTGTTGGCACCGCCCTCATTCCGCGTAATGACCAAGCTAGGTCGTTTCCCGGACTTGAAGGACAAACCCGTCGTGAGTGACCCGCACCCTGCTAGCCGTGTTTCTCTCGCTGTGACGTGTCCCAATTGTCGGCGAAAACGTTTTGTCTGTGGGCCAAGAAGTGGAATTACTTCTGGGTACAGTCTCTAATCGTTCTATGTACGTGCGTCTGACATGAAGACACTTGGTTGTAGGTCGGCTTCACTCAAGGTTGGGCCTCAAGGCTCCAAGCGGGAGTTCATTGAGACTGACTTAGTAACTTTGGAAATTTTATCCCTCTTGGCCTCTGGCGGAAGATACACGGAATATCTGATGAGAGGATTGATGCTGTCCCTTAGGTATGGTTGGTCCCATCATGTCGGGGTGTCCTAATGCCCATGTCAACAAGCGCGATGGTAAAAGGGCCCGTCGTCACTTTTCGGACATATGCCCGCACCCTTATCTCCAAAAGCGTCAAATGGTGTGGGTTATCGCCAAATTCTGTGACGGGGAGAGCCACCATCTGAAGATACGCGCAATGAGACATCGAGAACATGAGTTTGTTGTTTTGGGCATGGTCGCTAACCTGTGGTTCTCTGCATTCTCACAATGTCAAGTTCAATCTCCATTTCCCTTCCGTCTCATCAGGTCGCTCAGTAAGTTTTTCCATCATGATCCCTCCTCACATCAAGGTTGTCCTTGTTAGAACCCTCCCTGAACCCGCATGGTGGGTTAATGTTTTCTCAAACCCCCCAGAGCTGGACCACGGTTTTGTCGTAATGCTTGTCAACCTTCCGGGGCTCGCGCGTTTGTCCGGGTCGTCTGCGCTTGGCGCAGCATCCACTTCTGTTTGTCAATCGATTCTCTCGCAATCGATGCCCAGAGGGCACAGTCTTTCGTCAGTAGGTCTTCCTCTTCTCACCTCAAGGTCTTCTTCTCTCATAGACACGTGTTTTCCCATGGATTCGAAGCGCCACAATGTTGATGATCCAAATCGAGGAAGGTATTCTCCTGGCCTCACCTCCTCAAGTAAGCAAATATAAGGTTATTGAGAACCTTTTTGGGGTACCCAACCGGACTTACCTTGGATGCCAACCGCAGCCCCAGGCTGGGCCAGTGAGATCTCAGGCTCAAGTATGTTACGAAAAGGTGACATCCATGGGAAAGAACCGGTGTCATGTCATACAAACACTGCAGATTCCCATGATTTCCTGGGCTTTGCAGGTTTGACAGGAGCCTGAGGAACGGACCTCGCGTACGATTCCAATGTCTGTGCGGTGGTCCAGCACTTCAGGAATTGCATTGGTGGCATATCTAGCGACACGTCTCATGTTATCAGATCAGCAAAATGTCCCTCAAGGCTGACGCTATGTGACAGGTGTCTGACAATACATTCAAACAAATCATATCCCAATCAGAGTGTTTTCTTCCATCAAGCGCTCACTCGTGTTGGTGGCAAGCGTACTCCCCTCCTACCCGGTTCCGAAAAAGAACAGAGAATCGGAACGAGTATGCGGGGCCGTTATCGAGAACCAGTTACAATCACGACCGACCTCATGCGCCCTAATCGCTTGTTCGCAGTAAGTACCCCACACATGATACGGAATTCCGGGACCCGTTTTTCACAGGTGTGTTCAGAAGCATCGCAGACTTCGTATGAAATCAAGTTCAGAATTGCGTCGAATTTTGACTCTGTTGCCACTGACAGTGTCCGAGGATTGATGCAACACCGGAATCTGGTATCGCACCTTTTCTCCGCTCCGTCCTGAATCGGGTAGGGCCGTCCACGCTTGCACCTGAAGCCCTACATATCAAAATGCCTTCTCATGGGCTCCTTGTGCCCTTGATGTATTCGGGCATTGCCAAGTATGCTCGTGTGGTTTCCGAAACTGTCCGGTAGTGGATCTAATTCACCCATTCAATTTTTATGGAGAAGATTATCTTGTGGTTTCTATTCCAGGAAAGAGGGACTCCAAGGGTGAGAGATATAAGAACCATGAGTTCGAACACTAAATCACCAGGAAGCCCCTCCTGCAAATCCCCCTTCGAACTCTCACATCTCCCGATATGAGCTCAACCGGTGCGCAGAACTCCAACCGTGTTGTTGGGATTACATCTCCCAATAGCAATGCATTGGCCCAGGTCAGCCGCACTGTCTATTGAATGCTTTGCATTGCTCATCTTCTCATTCTCTCCAGGCAACCGTCGGAGACCCTGCTTCTCGTACGGAAAGCACTGCTGCTTCTCTGGAAAAGAAGTTCAGGTTAGCTGAGACTTCGTCCAAGGCATCGTCCAACAGTGACATTGCCCCATTGGAGAAGGGTCATGGATGGGAAGGATTCCAAGAAACTGTTCTTCCTGAGAAGACGCAGGGAAAGTACACCCGCAACATTCGTCACCAGATCTTTTCGTTGTACCGCAGGCTCTTCGGTGTCGTTTTCGCTGCGAACATGGCTATCCTGATCGCTCTGTGCGTCAAGGGCGAAGCCGAACCGAAACGGTTGGGATTGATCGCCATCGCGAACCTATTTGTTTCTATCCTCATGCGCCAAGAATATGTTATCAACTCGTTCTTCATCGTTTTCACTTCCGTCCCAACTTCGTGAGTTCTTGAACACCTCGGAAGCCCCGGACTTTTCTCACACTAATATCCAGGTGGCCACTCTTTATCCGGCGTATCTGTGCTAGAGTCCATCACATTGGAGGCAGTGAGTAGCAACCGGTTCTCTCTATATCATTACTCATGCAACTCCCAAAGTTCACTCCGGCGCTGGAGTCAGTGGCGTGGCATGGTTGATTCTCTTTGCCGTTCAGGCTACCAGAGATTTCGCGAACAAAGGAAAGGTAGTTCTATTCATTTATCATTCTTGAGAACGGAGCTGATCATACCGATAGGTTTCAGCCGCAACCATTGGAGTCACTTACTCCATTCTTGCGCTTCTTCTTGGGATTCTTGCGTTGGCATTCCCCAAATTGCGTCTTCTTTACCACGATTCGTTTGAGAGGACCCACCGATTCTTCGGCTGGACTGCGGTTGCTCTTGTCTGGGCTCAAGTAGGTCTTGCGATTGATCGTTCCATGCTTGACTCCATGGCTGACATGCTTCAAGGTTATTTTGTTGACGAATGATTACCGCACTCCTGAGCAAGCACTCGGAGATGCCATCAAGCACAACGCCGGCTTCTGGTTGGTCGTTGTGATGACTGGCTCTCTCATCCTCCCGTGGTTGAGGTTGAGGCACTATACTATCAAGTCTGAGGTCTTGTCGGACCACGCCGTAAGGCTGTACTTCGACTATGGTTCGTTTGCACTTTCATCACGTACAAGTTGTTCCCCTCCAACGTGATTTTTCTTCTGTAGTCACACCCAGGCCTGGTCAATTCGTCCGATTCTCTGACAAGCCTTTGACGGAATGGCACTCGTTCGCCGTCATCCCAGTTCCAGGACAAACCGGATATTCTGCGGTCATCTCGCGAGCTGGAGACTGGACCTCCAAGAAAATCGGCGAAGCTCCTACCAAGATTTGGGTTCGCGGCATCCCTTGCTACGGTGCTCTGACCGTCACATCACTCTTCCGCCGTGTGGTGCTCGTTGCGACCGGAAGCGGAATCGGTCCATGCGCTCCCTGGGTGTTTGAGGGCAAAACACCCATTAAGCTCTTGTGGACCGCACCCAATCTCCGCCAGACGTTTGGAGATAAGTTGGTGGATTCAGTTCTTGCTGCGTCTCCTGATGCTGTTATCTATGGTTAGATTCGTTTCATTCACTGTTCTCTGTCGACCTTGCTGATGAGTACCCCTCTTATCAGATACTCGTATCCACGGTCGACCTGATATGGTGAAACTGGTTTATCACCTCGTCCAAGAAACAAATGCAGAGGCTGTTTGCATCATCTCTAATCAACCTCTTACTGAGAAGGTCGTATATGGTATGATGAGTAGGGGGATTCCCGCTATCGGTGCCATCTGGGACTCTTAAAAAAGTGATATTGGATTCTGACGAATTTGAACCTATTTTCTAATGCTGAGTTTGGAATGTCCTAATGTATACGAAAACCGAAAGGTGTCGTAGCACTTTTCACTGTAGAAGAGGCACCTAGTCCTCTGTATTTAATAGAGGCTATCTATCGAATGAATTGTTTCTGGGGTTCGTTTATGTCTCCGTTGTCTACGCGTGAACCTGCATAACAAGTGGACACATGAATGAAGCATGTTCTCACCATATCCCACACATCCTAGTCAAATTGACCTACGGTTCCTCCACCATCATCTAGGGCGCGGAGCTGGAGCAGATCCAGTGTCTTTAAGTATGATCCGGGGGCGGCGGGGTTGTGCCCCGGGAACGCAAATTATGATATGCGCCAGTGGATGCTGAAACCACGGTTGACAGTTTCCTTTAACGCTGTCTCCAGTTCCCATCAATTCTTTGAATAATAGGCCTCGGGGAGCCTATCAATCAATAAGCCCTTTGTGGTGCTCGTTTCCAGACCTCGGTGTTGGATGATCATTCTGTCAATGTCAATTGGTCAGGTTGTGTCGGACCGAGTTCTGTCGTAAATAGCTGTCAGCGGGGCCGACGGTCGGGTCTCATACAGAACGACGAGGTTATCTTGGGTTCGGGATGCAATATATGTAATCGACGACAGTCGGCATCTTGTATGTTTTCAAAAACAAACCTGACGTGCCACTTTGATGTCCCGCAGTAAGTACCCCAGACATCGGTGTCATTCGGTGAGCCTTTCCCTTGGGATCACACGCTTCTGCAAGACACCCTGAGCTAGGATGTTCTGTCGCTTGAAAAAAGATAGATTGATGAAAAATTGCGAGAAACCATGCCTCATGAAAGTCTCCCAGGGTCGCTCCGATGTCACTGCGGCAATGCCCCCAAGGTGATTGTGGAACGAAAGGAAAATGGTAGGAACGTCCGGGTCGGGAAGAACTACTTGACATGAGTACATCCCGACGCAATGGATTCACGCCTCCAAGTCGACCGGTGTGTATGCCCCGTAGCTTGAGGCAGGCACCATGCACGGGCTGGAACAGGGCACATCTCGCAACGCGGCTTGGATTTGGGATCGGACCCAACTCGGACCAGGAGTTTGACACATGGGCGTCTGTTTACTTACTTTGGCCACTTCTGCCACCTACTGTGACCGTTGGCGGCACGGTCCCAGTTCACCTCACCCCATTTTCTTCTGATCGGGTTTCGTTACAATGTCCGGAACTGGTGCAAGGGAAAACATCTTTCCAACGCGTATGGCGTTGACGAACACCAAGCTGAGATTGAAGGGAGCACAAACGGGTCACTCTCTCCTTGCGAAGAAGAGAGATGCACTCACAACACGGTTTCGAGCAATCCTCCGCAAAGTGGATGAGGTGACTACGCACCGGCTAGCTTTCTGCGCAACGTATGCTAATCAGATACGGGTCGAACCTCATGACTTGGAGTAGGCTAAGCGGAAGATGGGACGGGTCATGCAACTAGCCTCAATCTCTTTGGCGGAAGTAACATACGCAACAGGAGATATATCGTATCTCGTCCAAGAACAGGCCAAGTCTGCGTCTTTCAAAGTCAAGGCTAAACAAGAGAACGTGTCTGGTGTTGTCCTCCCTGCTTTTGAGGTTGATCGCGTCCCAGGTTCAGGTATTTACCTCCAGTTCGGGCGATTGGCATCCCACCTCCTCAACACCATTTTCTGTAGATTTCAATCTCACTGGTCTTGGTCGAGGTGGTCAACAAGTACTCCGATCCAAAGAAGTCTATGCCAAAGCTGTTGAGACGTTGGTAGAGCTGGCATCACTCCAGACAGCTTTCACGATTCTCGACGAAGTTATTCGCGCGACTAATCGTCGTGTCAATGCTATTGAACATGTTGTCATCCCCCGTTTGGAAAACACCATCAAGTATATTACAAGTGAATTGGATGAGATGGACAGAGAAGAGTTCTTCCGGTATGTGAAGCATCACACATGTCTACACATTGCTAACCACTCGGTGTTAGATTGAAGAAAGTGCAGGGAAAGAAGAAGCGAGACGCAGATGCTGCGGAGGCTGCTCGAAGAGCCGCTGCTGAGGCCGATAGTGACGTCGAGAACATTGAAATCGGAGGAGGCGGAGGAGACCTGCTGGACAGCAAAGATGAAGACGTAATATTTTGATTCATATATTCGAACTCTTCGACATAGTTTCCTTCTGGCGTCACTCTCAGTAGCTTTCATATCCATGTTGTCTCAATTTTGATGTCAAATCCAACGCCAATTGTATTAACGGCTGCAATTGCACTCGCACAACAACAGAGGGTTTCGAATGTCGGCAAGATTGGTGAAGGGCTTCATGGAGCATATCATGTGCGGTGCTGCATACATACATACGTCGTTTTGGGATGCAATGCGAAGATAAAGGAAAGCAAATGTGAAGAACCAGAGTACAGATTACTATTAGAAGCGTCATCATTCAGATAGCCGTCTTAAAAGCAAATGAGCTGACTCACATCGACCATATCGACATCCTTCTCCTGGGTAGTCTTCTTGCGGTCCTTGCGGTCAAGAATTGCCCGGCTGGTGAGGAAAAGCCGTGAGGTTCCATGGTGATCTCGAAACCGAAATGACATACCGATCCTTGTCCAGCTTAATGGAGGTGATCACAACATTGCTTGGGTGAATGCCAATGGATGCGGTGGCACCATTTGACTTGTCCCGTTGGACACGGTCGACATGGATCACCCACTTCTTGCGGTACACCTGTGTGACCTTTCCTTCCCGACCCTTGTACTTTCCTCGAACAATCTTAACCTCATCATCTTTTCTGATTGGTAGTGATCGGGTCTGTAGACATGAAGGGAAGATCGCAGTAAGGACCTGAATCCTGTAGTAATTGGCTTTTTGGTTCATACGTTGTGCTTGCCTCGGAGCTCTTTTGACAAGGCCGAGGACATGATCTTGCGGCGAATGGAGGAGGGGGCAGAGAAGTGCGCCTTGCGCGACTTGCGGCGGGACGAGGAGGTGTCTGCACATCAGAGAAAAGGGAGATTGTCAACATTCGTTCTGGGTCACAAGCGTCTCGGGTTGGTGCATCCACAAGGTCATCCATCCATCCATCCGATTCCACCTCCCAAATCCACCCAAATGGCCGATAGAGAGACAGACAGCACCATATCGAAGCCTACGGAGACAAACTGACCAGGGTTAAACTTCATCTTGAGGTTCTTGAGGGTTGTCGAGGGGCGTCCACAGAGTTTGGGCAATCGCGGAATTCCTCCTGGGCAGGATGAGCACTGGGCCCTTCCTATTTTGGACCGTGAGAGAGGTTTTCGGTGGCTGGGACAGTGTCTGGTTCAGCGCGCGAGCGCTCACTGACTTGTTGCTACGACTTGCTCTTGACTTACTCATTGATTTGACACCGGATACTCTCGCAGAACTTGCCAGGTATATTTGGACTAAGGTCTCACTGCTTTCCAGACATCAGGATCTCCCTCTGTATCAATATTTCTAATCTACGTCACCATCTACTGCATCATATCCAACAATGTCCTCTGAAAAGGTCCGACCAACCAAACTGAAATTCAAGGGTGACAAGGGCAAGAAGAAGCGGCGAAGAGAAGGGGACGACGAAGGTTCTAGTAGTCGACGTCGTAAAGTGGAGAATGACGACGCTCCTGACACTTGGGTCCTCCCAGAGCAAGCAAACGAAATCAGAGGACCCACTTATATTATACACCCCTCCGATCCATCACCCATATGTGTAACTTTCGATTCCACCCGTGGACGTATCATCTTGCAGTCTGTGGACAAGGACAAGACGGATGATACATCAGAACCACTTTCAATTCTTCAGCGGACTCCTACCGAAGTATCTCAGGTCTGGGTCATTACAAGGGTAGCGGGATCTCCAACAATCAATCTACGAACAGGCACCGGAGAGGGCAAGTTTCTCTCGTGCGATAAGCACGGTCTGGTTTCCGCAGACAGGGAAGCCAGAGGACCTCAAGAGGAGTGGACACCTGTCGTATTTCCAGATGGAATGGTTGCGTTCCAAAACGTCTACGAGAAGTACCTCAGTGTGGACGAGATTGCTGGCGGCTCGTTGTCCCTGCGTGGGGATAGTGACGAAGTGGGTTTTGGGGAGAGGTTCTGGGTAAAGATTCAGAGTAAGTATAAGAAAGAGGCTAATGAAGAAGAAAAGAAACGAAAAGAGGGAATTGGTATGGACTCGATGGTGGACGAGGCTTCTTCGAAGTGCGTATTGCACAAAATTGTGATGTATCTTCGTTTTGAATTCATTTTTACAGTAAAATATATCAAGCTTGGGGCGCGGGGAGGTCAAAAGTATCCGTCGAAGACAAGAAAGAGGTACCGTTCAAGAGAATTCTTACTTGCTCACATACTCATGTACGTATTGCAGCTTAAGAAGGCGAGGAAAGAGGGACGCCTTGCAGAGGCCCTTTTAGACCGCCGTGCCAAGTTGAAGAGGTATGGTACATTTATCTCAAGTCTCTGAAATGAGAGATCGTAACTTATGCATTGGCCGTGTTGTGACAGTGATCGTTTTTGTTGACGTTGTTGTGTACTGTACATCAGGTATTGATATCGTTCTCGTTTTTTTGTGTTATTACATTTTCATCAATCTTTGGACAATGAACGACCCTATTGTTGTGAACTTTCTATCGTCTTGCCTTTGAAATCTCGTCAGTGACTGATGTGCCGACCACAAGAGGCTGATCAAATTGTTGCATTGTTAACGCCCTGGCCTCGAGCGCCTATTTCCACGCGACACGGACGCGACTCTTGGGGTCGCGTTTCATCTTGTTTCCTTCCCCCTTTCATCGCCCTTGTTATATCCCTCTAATGTACAAGCACTCTACAGTCGTTGAGGCATATGCCACTCTTGGACTTCAGCAGGTGACATCTCTTGCCCATCCCACTCTTTCTGGTACTCAAAGCTGCATCTAGGGAACGACACTCGAGACTGTGAAGAGCACCTACAAGCAGGTACGGTGTTGGCCATCGCCGGAGTCTCCGTTCTGACTTAACCTTTTTCAAAGCTCGCGCTAAAGACCCATCCAGACAAGAATCCGAACAATGCAGAGGCCACGGCGCAATTCCAGAGGCTGAGTGAAGCCTATAATGTGCTGCTCAAACATCTAGATACCTCCGCGTCTCCTGCTCGTGAGCGGCGTGCTCATGCATACAGACACCCATTTGGCACAGATGAGGACGAGGATGACGAAGATGAAGACGATGATGACGACGAGTATTATTACGATTCGGAGGACTACTACGACGAATCTGAAGATGATCTAGACTTTTTCATGTACGATCCTTCGCTCACTTCTCGTCTCCCCATATATTGACTGTACAATAGGTTCCTTTTTGCAGAAGCTATGCGAGGGAGTTCCAGTCGATATACCAATGCCCGTATGGTGTATTTCCCCCTTTCTTTGATACACCACTCACATATGGTACAGGCTACCGAAACCAGCAACATTGTTCCTGCCCCCATTGCCATCAAAGAGAACCAGAAGAGAGTCAAGAAGAGTATGATGCACGTCTCAGAAAGGCCCGTGAAGAACAAGAGGCGGCAGAGGCCCGAAGAGCGAAGGCGGATGCGACAAAGAAGGCCGCACAGGAAAAGCAACGAGAGAAAGGTATGACATATCATCAGTTTAACGTGTGTCATAATCGTCATTCTTCGTCGATAGAACGAAAAGAAGCCGAAGTTCGCCAAAGGGCGAAGGCTTCGACGAAAAAAGCTCAAGCTGAAGCGTCTCGTAAATCGGCTGCAGATAAAGCTCTTGCACAGCGTGAGCAGACCCAAACTTTACGTTCCGCTGTCTTCGCTGCTGCTCGTCGAGGTGACGATGCCAAGGTCAAGAAGGGTATCTGGGAAGAAGGCGTTGATGCCACTGGAGGGGAGATTAAGAAGGGCTCAGAAACGTTCGTTAAGAATGTGCCGAAGGATCCTAATGAAACACTCTTGCATATCTACGCAAAGAGAGGGGATCTTAATATGATCGAATGGCTTGATAGTCACAGTGAGTTGTTACCTCTTTCGCAATGAGAGCCGCCGTCAATTTGTCGTTGTAGGTGCGGACGCCGAGGAACGCGACTCAAGAGGACTCACACCTTTCCACATTGCTCTGGAGAACGGACATGTCCCGGTCCTTAGCTTTTTCTTTAAAACACATCCCGTCGAAGACTCGGAAGATATCTACCGTTCTCCCACTGGCAAATCGACAATCATGATTGCTCTTGAGACTGGGATTCCAGAAGTCGTATGGATGACACTCAATACGAAGGGCCTTGCAGCCAATGACGATATCGCATCTGTTTGGGATTATGTTAATTCAACAGAAGGAGAGCAACATCTTATAAACGCAAAAACGGGGAAGAAATCTCAAGAGTGTCTAACAGAACTCCGGCACATCATTAAATCCTTTGGGAACTTCCCGTCCCCGCCTTCTTCAGAATCGGAATCATCCGATGAAGAGGATGTTGGCCCACCGCCAATTAACTACGCTACAAAACCCAAGTTGTCACCTCTCGATACCAACTCTAAGCTTCCAGGGTCCCCTGAACCCGACAGAAAGCGGTTCAATGGACGATCTCGAAGCCACCAGTATGATCAATCCGAGAGCCCCGTAACTCCGCAACTCAATGGGGCATCGTCGGATTCGCCGAATCGCTCATCCAACGGAAGCTACCCTAGAGAGCCTCCCTTCAATGGGAGAGGCCGTGGACGGGGTCGTGGACGTGGAAGAGGGCGTGGAATGGGGCGTGGAAGAGGTTTCTCGAAAGGTAGGGGCCGTGGTGGTCCGCCGCCATAATTTCGGACTTGTTTGCATCACTCCTTCGTGTTCTTGTCACATATCACCATTTCATTCATTCCATGTGTATTCTAAGGATCTTCAATTACCCAAAGTTAGAATGAAGCTTGTTTTCTCATCAGGTCTGCGCTGATGCCAGTCGAGCTCTTACCGTTATGGCCATATTTGCGTCAATTGGGTGCGAAACCGTCGTTGCTCTTCCCCTGACCGATTTCTTCACACCCAAGATGGGTCAGTATACATTGCATCAATGGGGCAATACCGGGATGTACGCTGCTTCTTTTAACAGGCACAAGTCATTGACAGATAATGGGCGCACAGACCCACAGTGTATTCTCCAGTGTTGTGTCTATCGATATCTCTCTTTCAAGTCGTTCTCGTCCTTTTGACTTAACATGAGCTCCCGTCGTAACCCTGGTATGTCTTGATTATATCGGGGCTGACTGAGTGAGCGAAAGCTGATATAAACATTGCACGTTGCGGTATAACTCGGAAGGATTTTCCCTTCTTAAGATACCAAGGCCCAAAACAATCGCGCATAGGATGCGAAGGGGGCCCGGGGGCCCTACATTGCGAACACAAATGTATCTTGAGGATGATAAATTTCTCCTAATCTGTGTATGTTCGGGTTTATCTACGTTCTGGGTTGGCATTCATTGTCCCCTGAATTAGTCGCAAATCCGGACGCATGCAAGAACCCACCTTGATTTAACTCGAGGAGCCAAGGACCAAAATCCAATTAAATATCGTGAATTCCGCGAAGCAGTAAGCAGCATCATCCTGATATATATGACAGCGACCTAAATTTCGTCACGGATGCTCAAATAGTGTATGAAGATCCGTGGTATGGAACGCTACGAGGGTGGTTGGCCCATTGATGCTTATGTCCACATGTTCGTCAAACAACACCGTCGTAATCAGCGTCACTACAAACCACGAATTGGAGATCGAAGGCCAGGGAACTCGAACTCGACAGCGCAAAAATCATCGGCATCATCATCGCCAACACAACGGGCATATGTCTTGGTGCCGAAGGCTCGTGTACAGAAAAAGGCGGAGAACATCGTGCGAACCAAGCAGGAGCTTGAGGACGGGCGGATAGTCGATATCTCTGAGAACGAAGGTGACCAATCACAGGGTCCTGCTCCTGAGGAAGAACTTGAGGAGGATGGAGATATTCCTGTGAACGAGGACGATCAACCAAATGAGTTCGAACATGAGGCCGCTATGCTACCGCCAGAGGTAGGTAGAACTATACCATGATCTGGGTCCCTTAGATGCCGAAGGTTTCTTACTTTTTTTTTCTTGCTGCCAGGTTGACCAACCCCCCGAGGGACCTGAGGGAGTCCGACAATTCTTGGAATCGCTCACTCCTCCGCAAGGTAATCTCCTACCCGTCTTCTTGGAAGAGGGCGTCATCAACTCTCAATACTTGGTCGCAATAGCCAAGTCTTCTGCTCTAATGACTACATTTTTGGTGAAGCTGAGACGAGAGAGGAAAATCTCGTTTGTTCAAGACATCATGTTGGAAGAAGCGCTTCAGCGGCTGGCATAACACCGAGTTGCTGCGATTTTTGGGAGCTTGGTGACCAAGTCGGAGATATAATCTGTATATCACAACATGTAACGCAATGGATTCAACACATACTTAATCATTACGCCGGTGCGGGATCATAAAATACAACAAGAGATGGAATGCAGATAAACAGAGACGTCGAAAGGTATGCCTCAGTATCGCCTTCGCGGAGAACGCGAACGTTCACGGTCTCGGCGACTGCTAAGATGAAGTTGAGCCAATGAGAACGAGGAACGAAAGAGAAAACGTACTCATGCCGAGACGAATGTCGATCGTATCCACGATCTCTTTCGCGATATTCGTCCCTTGAAAATCTTGGGTCGCGCTCAGAACCACGAGCGCCTGCTGGTCCACTGGCCGTAGTTGGCACCGATGGGGGTGCCATCTTCTTTTTGTCGCGTTCTTCTTTGAACTTTTGTAGCATGTTTCTCAGTTCGTGATACCCCAAATGCATCTACAGGAGTGGGATGTGAGGAAGACATAGAGGTTTTGGAAGACGACATGACCGACCTTTCCACCGAAGTGATCAGCAAGACGACGATCTGAATCGAGGACTGACAGGTATGCTCCGCAGACGTCGCAGACACGTAGTTTTTGATGACCAGAGGCACCAGACGTGTCGGTCAATTGTTGGAGCTCGCGCTGAGTGAAGGATTTCGCAAATTGAGATGATAGAACATTGACAATATGGAAAGCACTGCACCTCCTTATCCGCTTTCTCGCTTTTAAGAGCTTCAATAGCCGCCATTTCTCTCATAGACTCCTCGACCTTGCCTTGCTCGCCTACGGAACGTCTCGACAAATGAATCATACAGTTCAGCTAGAAGCCACTCACCGAGAGTCTCAATTTTTTCTGTCCCGCCCTGAATAGCGAGTTCGATTTCGGCAATTTCTCTCATCTACATCACATTTGGTGAAGTCAGTGAGAGCCATTACATGACAAGGGGGAAAAATGCTCACCAAGTTGGTTGTTTTTGCATTCTCCTCAGGTGTTTTTTCCAATCTCCTATGAGCTGCGCGAATCCTCCGGTCACATTCGTCCACGAACGCAAAGATATTGGACTCATATTCCGTCTGGAATTTGGCGAATATGGGATCACTGGGAGATGCTTCGCGGGCTTGCAAAAACTCGGTCTTTAGACGTTCAGTATGAGACTTTGGACACGCTCCCAAATCCATTTTCTGTCAGAGTCCAAGTCAGCGCTGAGGGGAAACGAGAGTTTAAGAATCTACTCACTGTGTTGGTGAATAGTGTATGTGGACATGTCCCACAAAGGAAATTGCGACAGACTTTATCGTCGGACCAGACGAGGTTTGCGTTGGCAACACCCATAGCCTCTGGACCCATCATTTGCTGGTATCTGTGAGCAAGATATTCGTCATAACAGCGCGCGCACATACCTCTAAGAGCTTCCTTTGCATCTCTGCGAGTCTCCCCATGATGTCTCAATTGCTTGAATTGTGTTTTGATCTTGATATGAGTGGTCGTGGAATGCCCGCGTTCTTTGGGGGGCACGGATTCAAGAGTTGCGTTTGTGGTCACTTTGAGACTGGCACTGACGACGTCGCCACAGGCGCATACTCTATTTGCCTCTGTTTGTTCCGGGGCTGTTGACCAAAATTAGAAGGCATCGGGATCACAGATCGGTTGGTCTCGTACCCAGCCGGAAACTCGCACCCCACCACCGCAGTTACCGTCTGGGGCAGTTTGATACGGACCTCCTACCTCTCAATAAACGCCCATGTAGCGCCCGCTGTCACCGTCACAAATCAACGCGATCGTTGATGCGTTTCCTTATTCGGTGACCGTCCCGCCGTCCTCTCGTTTCTTCGCTCGGCGCGATGTCTTGTGCAGGCAATGACTCTGAAATATATCTATTTGCTACTACTGTATCCTAGTATTCTACGTCTCCATGGCTAAAGCAAGGCAGCGCAAAGCTCGAAAATCCACAAGTCAACGACCGTCGTTTGAGAATGATCGCAAAGAAAGCCTCGAGAGGCTACAAGCTGCCAAGAAACTCGCGGAACGATTGGGGGCCTACGACTCACGCAAAGCCCGCGGAGAGATGGCGCGAATGTTCTCGGACGTGAGCAGGGGAAAGGTAGCACGAGATTGGCAGTTGGATCAAGCAGAGACCTTGATGCTTGGAATTGACTCTGTGCTGGTGGCCGGGACTGGCGCAGGGAAAACATTACCGTATATGCTTCCGCTGTTGCTTCCAGAGAATAGAGGCAAGATGATCGTGGTCATCAGTCCTCTGAAGTCTCTCCAGCGAGATCAGGTGAGTCAATTCTCGAGATCTCTGTTGGAATGCTTACTAATTGCGACACGGCATCAAGGCAAGGAGGTTTCGGAAGATGGGGATAAAGGCAACTGCAATCAACATGGATACTTGGTCAGAAGCAATCGAGAAGGTGTGCATAAATCAATTAAACCAGGTGCATACTTATCTCGGCCTCAGAAAATTCGCGCGTTAGAATATCAAGCAATTTTCATTTCGCCGGAAATGTGCTTCAAGAATCCAAAGGCGCGAGACACTATTGCAGCGCTGGGGCTGGAAAAAAATATCCTGGCTCTCGTGGTTGATGAGGCTCATTGCATCTCGCAGTGGGGAGGAGATTTCCGTCCGAGTTATGCCGAACTCGATAAATTGCGGGCACTTCTACCAGGGACAATCCCAGTGATGGCAACTTCAGCGACCTTGACCCCCACGACACTCAAGGATGTTACCGGGACCTTGAAGATAGATGTGACGAAGATGTTCTATACAAATTTGGGTAATGATCGGCCAAATATCAAGATGGAGGTTATTACGATGGCGAACACAATGGACTTTTCGGCGCTGGACCATATCCTGAACCTTGGGGATGTTCAGCACCCTGCAGACATCCCGAAGACAATAATCTTCGCAAATGAACGAAACGATGTCATGTCAATATGGCAATACATCCGTTCGAGGCTTGAAGAGCACTTACAATACTCCGTTGACTATATGCATGCGTTCCGTGGTGATGGAAGCAAACAGCGCTCTATGCGTTGGTTCTTGGATGGGCAGACCCGGATCCTTGTTGCGACAGAGGCTGTTGGAATGGTGAGTGAATCAAGACGTATCGTACTTGCCCTGCTTCTGATGATCCATTGAACAATAGGGTGCTGACGTCCCGGATGTTGAAATTGTTATTCAGTTCGGGATTCCCCTCTCTCTCACGGTTTGGATTCAACGAGCGGGACGCGCTGGTAGAAGTCCGGAACTTGCAGCACGAGCATATCTACTAGCAGAACGGTCAGCATTTGAGAAGAGAAAGGCCAAACCTGGTATTGTGAGCGATACAGAAGAGCCCGAGGAGAGTCACACTGTATACAGGAAGAAGGTTGAAAGCGGGATGCGATCATGGCTTGACACTCCAGGTTGCCGCCGAGAAATTATTAATGAGTACTTTGAGAATCCCAAATCTCAGAGTCTTGATGCTAGCAGAAGAAGAGGAATGAGTGGACAGGGAGACAATTGTGAGTATTATACTCACTCATGATACACGACTTCAGTATTTTTGATGACTGTCGATGGAAGCACCGGCCCTTGTGGCCCGACAGTTTCCGTGCTGTGATCACTGTGATCCTGAAAAGGCGCCCATAGCTCTCGACGCAGTTGACCGCAATGATCTTCGTACGTGGCACACTGATACTTTCTTCCTCGTTGATTCTTGTTCAAATACTATTCTTGGATTATTATACTAGCTTGGCAACAACCGATTCAATTTATCTACGTCGATCCATCCTCGTCAACTCATTCATCTAATCCCATCTCTCCGACTCCAAAAACACGTACAGGTCAGCATCGTAAGGCTGTTGAGGCTGCACTTCGGACTTGGCGCTATACTATGGGTACTACGGGTCGGTATCGAAGAAGTGTATTCGCAGTAACAGCTATACTTCCAGACGAAATAATTGAGAAGCTCAGTTTCGATTGTTCCATCAAGACTTCTCAAGATCTCATCACAAAATTCATCGATTCTGGATGGCTCTTTGCCTCTCGACATGCCAACGAACTTATCTCCATTCTTCGTCATATCGATGATCAAGAAATTTCAAGGGGAGTCTCACGAAAGAGAATCAGAGAGATGACAATAGCAGACGGGGTTGAGAATCATAGTGATACAGATGCTACGGTATGTGGTCGTTTCTATTTATTCTGTGTAATCATATTATTAACAGTTCTTAGAATCTAACATCACCCTCGACACCAAAGAGACGGAGAACAATTGTCACACCTCTTTCTCCGTCTAAAGTACAGAATTCTACATCCTGTTTATTTCGTTAATTATTATCCTCTCGCTCTGAGTCTTTTTCACTATCATCGTCATAATCATCCCAGTCCTCATCCACCGATCTCTCCATCATTCGTGCTGTAGCCCAACGTGTCATTGTCCCTTCCAATTTTCCAATTCCCTTTGTGACAAAATCATTAACCTGATTGTTTCCTCGGAGTCTACGCTGAGGGATTGTACGATATAGGTTCATCGCCTTGTAAGCTTTTTGGAGATGTTGTATTCCTTTTAGATCGTGTGGAGAGGTGTGTGATTTATAGCGGGTCCATGTTCGAAACTCAGTCTCAATATGACTTGAGATTGACTTGATCACGGGAATTACAGGGTGAAGCTTTCGTAGATATTCCCAGTCAATATTTGGCCCTCGGGAATGATATGTCACCTAAGAAACAGGAAATTAACTTCGCAGCAGAGAGTCAGCTGTTGACGTACCTTAATATCTTTGATCCCAGCCTCCATGATTCGATCTGCTGGCGTATGACTTCCTCGAATACCAGTCATGTTTATTACCCAGCAGTGCTCGCGAATGAAATTTCTAGATGATAATATCACTGGTGAGCTTTCTATTCTTAAGAGATAAAGT
Organism: Meripilus lineatus; assembly: GCA_027627245.1. Taxonomy (NCBI): domain Eukaryota; kingdom Fungi; phylum Basidiomycota; class Agaricomycetes; order Polyporales; family Meripilaceae; genus Meripilus; species Meripilus lineatus. Next base: position 104,635 of record JANAWD010000031.1, on the reverse strand, counting down.
CAACAACTCACGATACAGACTGAGGCCATTCACGGTGAAGACCTTGAAGCGTCTCTAAAATCTCAGTAGCATAGTGTGAGTTTCGTCCACCAATAAAACGATACAGTAGGTAAGGCAACATTGCTTCAATTAACCCAATATCCCCCATTCTAATTGCGCGTTTATATGTAAAATAATAGAGTAGATCTCGAATGATCATTGAGGCCTCCAACCTCACTTCATCTATCTCGTCCGGATGAAGGTCCATCTGTTGATTGATCGCTATCGTTGAGCCAAATCTCTCAACAATACCAGCAGCCATTTCTCGGAGTTGAGATGCAGTGCACTCTCGGAGTTGTTCGATATTCGAAACATCTCCAACAATACACCAGCAAGCCCGGAGATGAGCTTCAAGAACTTGGCGCATAACTCGTTCGAATTTCTCGTGAAACGGTCCTTGGGTCGCTGTCTTGTGAAGACTATCTTGCTCGAGTAACGTAAAGGCATGGCTGAAGCCAAAACCAAGTGAGTCGCCAAGGTGCTGTTTGTGAAGACTCTTCGCCCAGGTGAACATTCCATGACATAGACCCCACACCGGAAGTCCATCATCGAAGCGCTCCTCTGAGTTTCGGTCTTGACAGCAAAAGCGATAGACACCACGAAGTCGACTGGTGGTAAGCTGATCACCAAGCCAGTATACGATACGCTTTTGAGAAAATTCCTTGCGTTGTCGTAACGTCTTGATACCAAGCTGCCTCTTGATATCTGCCATCACCTGGATATTTCCTTCGTACGAGGCCTCCGAGATTGACATAGTGCCTAGCATATATTGATAGGAACGATGATCTGGTCCACATGGGAGCTCATGAATCGGGACAGGACGATCAAGAACCTTATCCTTTCGGTATGGGTATGTTGAAATTTCGAATTCAGGAGCGTCGAGAAGGCACTGAAGAACCTCGTATTCAAGGAAGCGAAGTAAGTTGTCTTCTTGCCCTTCATCAAGCTCGAGAATCTCAAGTGCAGAGATTGGATTCTTCATGCCTTCTCGCCGTAACTGCTGAAGTTCACGAAAATCCTGGGGAGTAAACTTCGGTGCGTCTTTCTTGACATGAACAATTGCTGCAGTTCCGCATCCAAACTCAGTTTTTTTGTCCAGAGTCTGTGAGAAGACCATAAACGGAAGATTGAGATTATCGTAGGATACAATCCATGCAAAGAGCTCGATCATTTGCCGAACTTGATCCATCGCCTCTTTCGAGAGTTTGTCAACGGCATCCGTTGTCCACTTTGAGCTCATTGTGATACCGAGCGAATGAAGTGTGTCACATCCTTTTGCGGTGAGTCCTTTGAATTTAAAGTAGATCGATAACAGTCGCTGTAACGCATTGCAGTGGTGGGATCGCGAGTACAGCAACATTGCAGTAATTAAAAGTTGGACCTAGAAATGGCCATGAAGCGAAGGTGAGCAATGATATTGATCTTTAAAATTTCTGGAACTCACCTTCGACGACTCTTTGGACGTGTTCCTGATGACTTGAGACCGTCTGAGTGCCATTTTCCCTAAAAGTTTCCACCAGTTCGGAGCTCCCGCTCTAACCTCCTCAAGTAATCTCCCCAACTCTATCCTTGTCAACTCGTTCTGGGTGAATGCACGACTATCGGATGGTCGGAAGAGGTTGTCGATGTTTAAGAGTTCTTCATCAAGAATCTTGGTGGCCCATTCAAAAGTGAGTTCCCGCAAAACATTCTGTGCACCAGCAGGACGTGAACGGTGGGACTTGATGTAGATTCGCGGAGGGTGCATCCACCTTTGAAGGCAAGTCTTGATTTCCTTCGACTGAAAGAACCGGGATCGCACTGCTCGGACACGAGCATCGCGTGAGCAACCATCGTCCCCATAACTGATCGCCTCGAGAAACGATCCCAAGGTAAGGCCTTCTTCTTTGATGCAATCGAGGACACGGGTAATTGATTCGAGTTTAGTTACAGGTACCGACTCGGATTGGGGCCGTGACGACTTTGATTCCTCGGTACGAGTACCAGCAGATGCCAGCGCATTCGAGTCCGAGTCTTGTCCAGTTACAGTATGACAACGACACATACAACATCCATCCTCCATCTCGACATCTTCCCTCCATTCTCGGGTCGTGTCCTGCATAGTGGATGTGCCACCTCCGACTCGTGTATCATCTCCGTCACCGCGCGGTGGGCCTTCCGAGTCTTCTGAGTCTGATCCCGAGTCCGAGCTTGAGTTCAACCAGTGAAGACGTTCTGGGTCATACTTCCAGGGGATATTGCCTTCAACTTCTTCCTCATTCTCAGACTCTGAGCTCTCCTCAACATCACTATCACCATCACTGGGTGTCACATCTCTATCCTGCCAGAAATTCTCCTCGCTTTCCTCGTCATCCTCCTCTTCGCCCTCATCACAAGCGATTCTGGAGTACCATGGGTGAAGAGGCGTCCCATTGAGAACCGGGTCGGTCATTTGAAGATTTGTGAAGGGAGACGGGCGTATGACCCTTAGACCAGCATGTACAGTAGTATATTCAATGTGTTCAATTGCACGACACTACACTAAACTACACAAGACATCGCGCCGAGCGAAGAAACGAGAGGACGGCGGGACGGTCACCGAATAAGGAAACGCATCAACGATCGCGTTGATTTGTGACGGTGACAGCGGGCGCTACATGGGCGTTTATTGAGAGGTAGGAGGTCCGTATCAAACTGCCCCAGACGGTAACTGCGGTGGTGGGGTGCGAGTTTCCGGCTGGGTACGAGACCAGGTCAAATCTTGACTCCAGTATCTTTCAGCATTTGAGAATCCAGACGCAAGGCAAACATTTCTTGTGGAACAGACCACATACAAAGTACTCTTCAAGGACCAGATATATTTCTGCTTCCTCTTGTTTGAAAATCCAATACTATGTCTCGGCCAGAATTGCAGGCGCCACCAGAAATCGTGCGTGTAAAAATCACAAACTACTTCATGCTCGCTCAACTCAATTTAACAGTACTATGGGGATATCGAGGCTAAAAAGTATACCAACAAGTAAGATCCTCAAATAATAGTCAATATATACACAATTTTTATCAACCTTCAGCTCACGAATACAGCAAATTCAAGCTGACATGACCTATCGAGCTTTGGAACTATTGAATCTACCACCAGACGAACCGGCATTCCTGCTTGATATCGGCTGTGGATCTGGCTTGTCAGGGGAGATATTAGACGACGAAGGATATACATGGGTGGGGGTAGACGTCGCACCGAGCATGCTAGGTGAACTTAATTGATCCTTTACTTAGGGTGCCTTCTCAGATCTTTGGCAGAGGTCGCATTAGAACGGGAGGTAGAAGGGGATCTATTCTTGCAAGACATCGGACAAGGATTCGGGTTTCGACCAGGGAGTTTCGATGGTGCTATCAGGTACGCATTTGGTATTCTACCAAGTCCTCATGTTGACATTCCGGTATAGCATTTCAGTCATACAATGGCTTTTGAATGCGGAAACATCCCATCCAACCTCATCACCACCCCACCGTCTCGCCCGATTTTTCACAACTCTTCACTCAGCACTTCGTAATCCTTCTCGAGCAATTCTACAGTTTTACCCTACATCAGACGACCAGATTCAACTTATCACCTCTATTGCCCAGAAGGCCGGCTTTGGCGGAGGCGTAGTTGTTGATTATCCCAATTCCAAAAAAGCGCGGAAGGTGTTCTTGTGTCTATTCGTGGGTAGTGGAGGAGCACAGCAAGTACCCAAGGGTTTGGAGGGGGAAAGTCCAGAGGAGGAAGAACGTGCGAAGTTTGAGAAACGGCGAGAACGGATTAAGAAGAGAGAGAAAGATGGGAAGCGGAAAAGCATTAAAGGGAAGGACTGGATCCTCAAAAAGAAAGAGGTTCGTTGCGTTACCTTTCAACTGGATTTTGTTGTAATAACACTTGCACAGCTATATCGGCAACGAGGGAAGGAGAGCGTCCCACGAGATTCAAAATTCACTGGTCGAAAACGCAAGCCTGTGTTTTGAAATCTGTACCCATATACCACGGCTACAGATACTACTATGTCCGATTATGTGGAAATAGAGTTGGCAGACTTTTCACCACATCTCTGACACTAGTCCTGATGAATAGACCCTGTAGGGCGGCCATACTAACCCTGTGTCCAGCTTCCATCTGCTCTGCCACAATGTCCTCGATATGTTGACCCATCTGCGCCAGAGTAGACTCGTCTATTGTCTCCCAACCCGAAACATTGTCGTCTCTACCATAGAAGCGCAAGAAAAGGTGTTTTGCTTGAGCAGGGCTGGCATCGTCGATTTTCAATGACAGATCCACTCTGCCAGGACGGATGAGGGCCGGGTCCAGACGCTCTGGGTGGTTAGTGGTCATGAAAATGATGCGTTCTTCACCAGAAGCAACACCATCCAGCGCGTTCAGGAAGCCCGAGAATGTCACTGATGACTGGTACCTGAAGGCAATCGTATAAAAGACGTTGATCACTAGGATACAGAGAAGGTTCTCAACATACCCATCTTCGCTTGTTTGCACTCTTTTATTGAAAGCAGCATCAATATCTTCGATTAGAACAAAGCTTCGTTCAGGGGTATTTGAAAGTAGATGTATCAGTTTGTCGTCTGCGAGCCCCCGTTCAGATAAGTTGAGAAGGCAGATGTCATAACCAAGTGTGCCGGCGAGAGCTTGGATGAAGGAGGATTTGCCTGAACCAGGAGGCCCGTGCAACAGATAACCTCGCCTATATGGAATACCTACAAAACAAGTCTCAGTGGACGTCAAGCCAACATTGAAACAACTCCCTTACCTCGATCGGCGTACCATTGGCGCCGCTGTAGAAAAGCAGACACGTCACTCTCTACCTGTTCAGAGACACCGTCCTGCAGAACCACACTTCTGAGAGGTCGTTTTCTTCGAGGGAGTCCAAAAGGCCTCCATTCAATTCCCCATGGCGTATGGATGACCAATTTGCCTTCCTGACCACGAAGAGCTATGTCTCTTGCTTCTGCGAGGAGTTGCGGGAACAAGACACGGTCGCGCGAAAGCGTTGTGAGGGTCACAGTCTCCCAAGGAATACCAGACATCAGCTGCTGAGAACGAGTTTCGCGCTCCCGTTTGACCTACGATGAAGCAAGGGATTTAGTCACCATTGTCAGTACAGAGCAACTTCCCAACCTGGATCCAAGCGTCGTTGAATCGGAGCCAGTGTATTCCGGGACCGGCTACGAGCTTGAATAAGACTGATGCACTTCCGTTTTTTCGCTGTTCGTACGCAGTCTGTACGCTCAGTTCGTGGCTCTTCATCCAACGACTAAGGATGCTCGGCTTGGATGCGGCAGACTCTGCTGTTCTATGGGACATCCATGCTAGAAACCAGTCATAGGCAGGATCTTTGTTATTAATCTCCAGGGAGACCAGCATTCTTCGTCGCAAGGCTGTTGAAGAAAGCAGGGCTCCTTGACGAAGAGCGGTCAGGCCGACACCAACACCCTGGAGATATCAATTAGAGGGAGCCGAGGTGCAAAGGAAGACTCGGAGGTAACGCACCATGAGGCCAAATCCCGCCTGGAAGTAAGGACTAACTTTGGGGTATCAGAAGAGGTCGGACAAAGATTCACTATGAACATACTTGTCCCCGACCAGGCTCGTGAGGATTGAAGAAGTAGCATTCCCTGTGGATGATGCTGTTGAGGCTACATCGCTGGCTTGAGGTACTGTCACGGGTGTATTGGCAACATTGGTTGGATTAGCTGCACTTGATGCAGTTGCTCCCTCTGTCATAAGAACGAGGAGGGCCAAGGAGAAAGATATCACTGGCACAGTGGGGAAAACAGGTTTCCGGCAATGAGTTCCGAGTCGGCGCCACGAGAGGTTGTACGCGACGCGATTGTGGCGAAGTATTAGCCTGGCCACGTGGCTATTACCAAAAGTGGACATGGTGGGATATCGAGGAGCCGCCATCTGCGAGGGTGCTTGAAGCGTGCACCATCCTGCACGAGCTGCAATGAGGATGTGGCAATGTATCTAGCCTCCTAGCTTCCTAGTTATCACATCTACCTTCCTGGTTAACAGATATCGCATCTACACACGCAACAAGGACCAAGGAAGTACCTCCGAGATGTCCTGGTGGCCTTCCTCATGGCTGCCTCCTCTACCCTCTATCGACTTTGCTCTACCCTCGGGTATCCAGAAGAGGTTCATATCCTTTGTCCTGAGACAGACTTTGGGTCGTTTCCTCAAACCAGGTCAGCTGGATATACAGCAAGTCGACTCTCAGATAGGCTCTGGTTATGTTCAAGTTCGGGATGTTGAGCTTGACAATGAGGTGAGCCCCTCCTTGTATTCACAATGTCCATATTTTGACTTCAATCCAGGCCATTAATTCTCTAATATCAGACCTTCCCCTATATCTTCATGATGGCTCGGTCGGGAAAGTTACGGCACGCATTCCATGGCCAAACCCACTTACGTCTTCCGTCGGCCTTTCCGTCGAGTCTCTTCACCTCACGTTCTATCTTTCGCCCTTGAAGGAACGGAAGATCCCCCCAGTATCATCGTCATTTCTCTCAGAGTCTGTCATTTCCGTCGCAGATACATTCATTCATGAGGAACTGAGCCCACCGGAAGAAGCTGAGCTGCGGGAATCACTGCATGTAGATCCGAGCAAGCCCGCTCAGTCAAAGCAAGACCACCTCCCTGGTGGTTTCGACTCATTCTTGTCTGATGGCGACGAATCTCGCGGAGATGTAGATCCTGCTGGCGTATCCATTTTCGCCACTCTTCTCGAACGTTTACTTGCTCGTTTCGAGTTCGAAGCCTCGGACCTGAGGTTCACCCTTGTCCACCCGGACCATGCGAGCTTTACGCTAACGATTCCAGAGGTACGATATAGTACAGAGTCGAAGGGATCAGGGACTGCGGATATTCCAAGTCACGCTCATGAACCACATCGGTCTGTTATTGAAGGTGCAATCCGCTCCGTTACGATCTCTGGAGTATCAGTGACTACCAGATGTTTACGTCCTTCAAGTCCGGTCCCAATCACACCTACAGACTCCCAAGTCTCTACGAAGCATCCTTCTATAACGCACCTCTCCCCTTCATCTCCTGTTCCTGGGTCTCCCGGACCTCCATCTCCATACTCAGATAATTCCGACCTGGACGATGAGACTCAACTCCTAATGTCTCAATCCATTGCTGTGTTCCCCCCGCGGCCTCCCTCGCCTTCTTCATCGGTTGCAAGTAGCATGTACCAGAGTGCTATATCAAATGCATCTACGAGTAGACATCGCTCAGGCGATTTGTCCCAAATGTCTCCTCTCCACAACGATACATTTCCTTCAGAAGACGCGAGACATGCATCATCATTACCTCCCATTCTCGAAGTCTCGACGAATGAAATCGAGGACGAGATGCTTCTATCCTTTGCCTCAGATCCAATCCTCTTACGTCTAATCACTCCATCAACCGCAAGGCCTCTGCCCCGTACCGAGGTTCCACCCAACGAGGAGTCGAGCAGACCAGTGGAGACTCCCTTGCCCCCTCCCGACAACTCGATTCGAATCGAAGTATCGCTGGGAACCATCGGCATCGCACTTCGCGCTCGTCATATCCGCTCACTGCTCGATGTTGCGCAGTTATGGACATCTCACTCTCCTGTGTCCCACACCAGCAAACCTGAGTCAACGGACTCAAGCACCCAGTCTTCCTCCCTTCTAGACAATCTCCAAGGTAGTTTGCAGCTTCGTGGACTCGCAATACTGCTCTTACCAGCGAGAGAGGCCTCCACATCGAATGATGCGGATGCACTTGCCGAATTTTTTCGTCGACCAGTCGCACCGCCTCGGTGTTCACATGGTTACGTTAGGCTCCAGTTGGAGGGGATCGGAGCGACGTTCTCGTCAAAGGTTGAGGAATCGAGAATTCCTCGGACTCCTAAGGCGACGCCCAGCAAGCGAATGTTACAATCTTCATTCTGGATATCTGATTTATCTATTTTCGCATTTATTTCCTCTGGATCAACGGATTTACTTTCGGACCTTTCTGCATTGCCCATTCTAATAACAGACCCACGGTTACCCTCACAATACCCTGTATCGCATTCACACATGAATATTCACGACCCCGACCTATATTCCGACCTTCCAACATTCGATGTAGAGGATTGGACGCATCCTTCCAATCGTGCCACTACTGCAAAGCTCTCACTTTGGCGCACAAGACCTCCTCATGGTCGACCACCTTCCGTTGTGGGTAGCCCTGCTCGTAAGACTGAAGATCTTCCCTCGGTCTCACCGTCTCGCCCTTCGCCAATGCAATCATCCCCATTGAAGCGACCCGTATCGCTCGGAATGTCGATATCTCCTGGGAAGGCCCCAGAAATTGTACAGAGAACCCAATCACCAGCTCTACTGGTGAATGTCACGATGCAGACTACGTCTGGGCTGGTCAAGACCTCGCGAGGATTACGGAGCCGGACAGTTACATCAACTAAAGTTGAAGTCAATCTTGTGCCCTTACACGCGTTCCTTGATTTCGGACTTCTCGAAGCCAAGGGCGACAAGTCGAGCTCCAGCCATACTGCGATTTTCCTTGAGGAATTGTCTACACCGACACTTCCTCCGGCAGTTGAATCAGAGGATGATGTCGGCGCTGGTGAGGATGAAGAGGATCCTGAAGAGGACGATGCGGATACACCTCCTGCCACACCACGTGTTGGAGGCACGTATGGTTTTCAAAGGGCAGAGAGAGAGCGCGAGAATGAACGGAGAAGATTGGAGAAGATGGTCCTTGAAGATCTCGATCTCGGATTTGACTATGGACAATCCGCTTCTCGCAAAGGGACAGGCCAATCAGCTCCAAGGGTATGTATAGATTCTGTGGTCAGTAATATTCCATACTCATCGCGAGTTGTGACACAGAGAAAGCCTAAACGAAAGAGTTCGCCTCCGCCTGAAATCGTGGTTAACATGCCAATGATCCGTATCCAGATACGAGTTCCCCCTCCTCCTCCGCGTTTACCTCGGTCTGGTGCGATCATCATCGACCTGCACAATATTCGACTTTCCCCGGGAGAGCTCCCGAATACTGCGCAACAGCAGTCAATTCGTTTTGCAGAACCGATCGAGGGACCCATGCGGGAACCCCAGCTGAAAGAGAACGCTGGCACTGTCTTGCTGACTGCTGACTGGCAGAGGATGATCATCTCACATTGTGGTCTAGACGAAACCAGAGCGAAAGCTATACTATCCATCGGACCAGCATTGATTCAGGACCCTATTGATGAGTATGGAATCAACATCCAGAAATCATCTCAGAGACCAGAGCACTCGTTGAAACCCCACGTAATCATCTCACAGTCAGAACCGTCCGCTGGTCCTGTTGTGAAGACGCTCGCGGTGGATGTCGAGATTCCTTCTGTTCACGTGCATCTCACGAAGCCACAAGTCGACGGCTTGCAGCTCTGGGCCGATGATCTCACCCAGGTCATTGAGCGAGCATTCAGTACGCCGGCTACCCCTCAGGACAGCAAGAACACGAGTATCATCGGAAGTCGGTTCTTTGCGAAGAGGGATCGAGGAAGTGGGGCTGAGACTACGAGTACAATAAGTGGCTCGCGACTAGATGCTAGAAGCCAAACAGTGATTAAGGTGGCCCTCTCTGAAGGTATATACATTGCAGTTGGTTTATTTACATAGGCATCACTGACATCAAAAATAGCTGCGTTGAGGTTGTGTATTCCTCGTGACAGTGGTACCGCCGTTCGTCCATTCGATATTGTCGCCGCCGATGTCGATGTGTTACTAGAGGTCAAGCCCGAGGGCAAGGTGGGAATTTCGAGTCGAGTACTCTTCCTTCAGTACTGACGGAATAACAGGATGAGACCGTGCTGACTTTGGGGATCATGGACATAACTATCAAGGATACGGCGAAGTCGGGCTCCACACTCACCTTCCTTGCGCTTACTGTTCCGCGGAACCTGGTAAAGAGTCTTCATATTCATCTCGAAGCCAACCGCTCACGTGTCACATAGTCACCTACAGTGCGTCCGTTGCTCAAGCTACGCTTTGCCTCCCTTGTTGTCCCCGGGACAGTGGCTAAGGAGTCTCGCGTCAAAGTGACATTATGTGGCATCACACTTAACGTATATCCAGATTTCAACTGGGTCGCAGACATGGCCAGTTTTGTCAAGGCTCCACCTGGGGTAAGGTATTTTTTCTCTGCAGAAGAACATCCTTTTATCGACAACATGTTATCCAGGCATTTGAATCTGTGGTCCCCAGTGAACGAACTCGGGTCGAAGTCAAACTCGTGGATACGTCTGTTCGCGCTCTTGCCCCAACATACCCAGGAGCAATCGCCGTTTATCTGGAAGAAATTGATTTCAAGACTGTAATTGAAGGGAACCTTCCGGAAACTTCGTTTGGGCTTTCAGTGCGGTCGATCTCGCTTTTCCTCATTGACGATCTGAGTCCCGGTGGAGAAGATGGAGCGGTCCCTTCTCATTCGCCTGCCCCCACTAAAGTGGAACGAACAAAGGGTGTTCTGTTATTCAAGGTTTGTTGGCCGAGTCTTTGAGTGTTATAGCATGACTAACGGTTAAACAGTCTTTGGGCTATGCGTTAATGGCTGAGCTTGCAAATGTGGATCTTACCTTCCTACGGAATGAATCAAGGACTCCTGCGGACTCTAGGGTAAGTAGGATCCGATTTACTGTGTCGTATCCCTAAACTGATGCGTTCGGATAGATCACGGTTGACCAAGCAACTGTTAGAGTCCATCTGTGCGCCGACACTGCAACGGCTCTAACAGCATTTATTGGCGATCTCTCGGCGACTTTCGGGGGCCCTCCAGACAAGAGGTATGTTTGTCTTTCTGGTATAGATCGTGAATCATTTGTGACTTTTTATCAGTCCTGCTCCTACGAGAGAAAGGAAGGGTCCCACGGCCCTCACTGTACCAAGTAATCCGAAACGAAACCTCATGGGTACGTCAATATTAATTTCGAGAATCAATAGACTGAATGTATGTCGTAGCTTCTGTGGACGAGGATACATTCCGACGCATTCCAGAAGTTGGAGCTGCTCCAGACATGATTGTGGATGATCTTCCAAGCAATCTGGATTACCTGGACGAATCCTTCAGTGCAACTGCGGGATTGCGCGAAATCACGGACGACGACCTTGATGACTTCGGCGTTGAAGATAGCTTCCCAGTCTACAGCGACCAACCAGGCGTCGTATCGAAGCATGGTGGCGAAACGATCAGAATGTTCCAACCAGCATTGAAGATCGTGGAACACCATTTCGATGCCTTGCCGCCTGACGCCAATGACGAAGGTATTCAGTAAGTAGTCCGATGGATGTGTGCCGTCAATTGCGAATCTAACCTCCGTCCAGGTTTGGCGATACTATTCTTCGGGTTCGAGCGATGAACTGTGACGCTACTCTTTTCCTATACGATGGATACGACTGGACCCGCACTCGTAACATCATTGAGGAAGAAGCGAAGAATATGAGGCGAAGACTCGCCAAGATCAGGCAGCTGGTTGCAGAAGGTCAAACTCCTGATCCAAGCGTCGAGGAAACCAACACCCTCCTATTCAACTCCGTTTACCTCGGCCTTGAACATAATGTTGACGAATTCGAACCCGGTGCTCTCATTTCTGCCATTGACGAAGAACTCAACGAAGATCTGGAGACAGCTAGCCAAAGCTCATGGCAATCGCTCCAGCCCCAACCGATATCTCCTGGCGGAAAGTCTGGGACGAAGCGCAACCGGCGTAGCAAGGCATCGAAACGGTCCAAAGGTCCCAGCATTGAGTTCAAGTTGATGAATGTCAGCGCAGAGGTGGACCAATATAAGGAACACCCCGCAGTCGCCTCAAGGACACTGATCACCGTTCAGAATATCGAGATTTTGGATCACATCAAAACCTCTACCTGGCGGAAATTCTTGACGGCACTACTTCTTGACTCGAAGGGGAATATCCGTGAAACGGGCTCGAACATGGCAAGAATTGAGCTTCGGAAAGTGTACCCTGCCCCAGGAAACCCGATCACAGAGACGAGGCTGAGGGTATGATACGCATCTACACTACGATATATTCAATATTTCTGACATTCTTCGCAGGCGAAGCTCCTTCCTCTGAAGCTGCACGTTGACCAAGACGCGCTTGATTTCTTGAAGAAGTTTTTCGCCTTCAAAGATCCTGATGCCGCACCGCCCGCTACCACCGATCCCGCCGATGATATCTTCTTCCGTGAGTATGCATACAACGTACAGGAATTACTATCTGACAGTGTTACTTATAGAACAAGCTGAAGTATTCCCTGTTGATATCAAGCTGGACTATAAACCCCGCCGTGTCGACTACAGAGCTCTCAGAGATGGGAAGACAATTGAGCTTATGAACTTCTTCCATTTCGATGGCGCAGAGATGACGCTGCGGCACATCACCCTTACTGGAGTACGTGCTCGGCCTTGTAACATATAATGACTTAGCTGATATCTTTGCCCATGTAGATAACAGGCTGGCCTAGATTCTTCGATCTTCTCAACGATCTGTGGACACCAGATGTCAAAGCGACCCAATTGGTCGACGTGATTTCTGGTGTTGCCCCGATTCGTTCAGTCGTAAACGTGGGCTCCGGTGTCGCAGACCTCGTCTTGCTCCCCATCGCTCAATATAGGAAAGATGGTCGCGTCGTTCGGGGCTTACAGAAGGGTACTACAGCATTCGTAAAGTCAACTGCAATTGAAGCCATCAAACTTGGTGCTCGTCTTGCTACCGGCACTCAAGTGATACTAGAACAAGCAGAGGACGTCTTGGGAGGGCAATTCCGAGATCCTATCACTGCAGAGGCTTTGCATTATGGATTGGGCGGGACAGACGGGCTGGAAGAGCTCGCAGACGACGATGATCTCATTAGTCGCTATGCGGATCAACCCATGAATGTCAAGGAGGGTGTCAAATCCGCGTACAAGAGTCTGAAGAGGAATCTCAACTCGGCGGCTCAGACAATCCTGGCTGTGCCAATGGAGGTATATGAAAGATCTGGGAATGAGGTGTGTTCAATCCCATGGATATCAATACGCATACTAAGACTTTTTGACTAGGGGACTGTTCGCGCCGTTGTCCGAGCTGTGCCAATCGCAGTTTTGAAACCTATGATTGGTGCAAGTGAGGCCGTTAGTAAGACACTCCTTGGGCTTCATAATACTTTAGACCCGACTGTGCGCCTCGAGAATGAGGCAAAGTACAAGCATCGATGATTCTTTTCAATTTTCTTTCCTTCACTCGCAATCTTTCTGAGCACTCGATCTCCACTCTGTATCTATCATTCTTACATGTGCTTCCTTCGGATGGTTTTGTATAATATGTGACATTAGTAATGATCGTCTATGACATGGAGGACATTGCAATATACGAAAACAATGGTGTGAATACAAGGTACAGAAAACGCAGAAGGAAACTCAATCGATCTCCATGCCCATTGAACGGCCTTCGCCTGCAATAAGAGCACTTCGGGTAGAAACTTTGATTTTCTCCCGGATTTTTGTGGGCTCCTCCTCCACCTGCATAGGTTCCACCAATTTGACAGACGATTTGATCTTCTCCAATTTCTTCTTCCGGTGTGCTCGTAGTTTCTCTCGACTGGCAGCCATCCTGAGTGACAAGAAAACTCAGACAAAGCTCGTTATGTGAGAAATGCGAAGGCGTACCTGTTTTTCCAGAATGCGTGCTCCCTCTTTTGCTTGATCTCTGCTATTCTCTTCATGGCCTTCACTGTCGTTGAGACTAACTCGCGATCGTAGCGTACAGGCACATTTCTTCGTTTCTCGAAGTCGATGGTAGAGTCCTGGCGTTGAGGTTAGTACGAAAGAGACATAAAAGATATGTTACACGGACAATGGTCATCTCCTTTCCGGCAGCCTTACGGAAGGCCTTTGTCCATCTCACTTTCCGTGGATTTCGCTTCATCCTAATATATGTGAGCAGAGCGCATAAAGCCAGAGGTGACCGAAGTATTCACTTGAAGTTTTTATGACATCTTTGAGATATCTCGTCAGAAAGAATGCGACGAAAATCAATATCTCAGCACATACTTTGAGGTACAGAACCGGAAGACTTTGGCGTCATTCCGCACAAAGGCTGATCCTAAAGAGGTCCTCAGAGTTAAATTTACGGGAGAAAGGAGGTCTGAACTTACCGTGTCCTGGATATACACTCTTGGAACAGAAGTAGCACTTCTCTATACGCATGGTGGGTGTTGCGGAGCTGGTGGATGGCTATGAAAAACATTTGTGCATGATCGACAACTCAAATTGGGACGAGTTCTCACGGTGCTGATAAACTTCCCAATACGGAATCGATCCCTTCATTGGCTCGAGTCGGATGCTCAGCAATCTCAACGGATCTGTCTTCGAAAACTGGAATACTCAAACGGTCAAGCAAGATGTAATGATATGATGCAAAGTGGCGGCGTCGTGGAGGAAGCATGCTCAGCAGTAAATTTTGGTCATACGGGCATACAAGGTAGAAAACGACAATAGGAAGAATATAATGATGCATTCCGTGCATGCGCCTCTTCATAAGTGGATACTACTATCCATGCAACAACTCGACACCCCAGATACTACCCCGAAAAACACAACAATTTAGTTCATTTGTCGGATGAGCTTGTTGATGTTTTCCTCCCGGTTACCGAAGTCACCTCCCTGGACGAAATGCTTGAATTTCCGTGTTCTCCAGCCACCAGTTGGGTTGGAGAGCTTGAAGGGCCAGAGGAAGTTGGATGCCTGGAAAGATTGGAATGGTAAGAATACATCCACCTGTGATGTACAATGTACGCACCTGCTTGAAGTTGGGGCCGGCAGTGAAAATCTCGTGAACGAGATCCTCTACGGAGAGAATGTCATATTTGCCGAGAGTTTCCTCGATGACACCGTTGTTGGTAAGGGGAATGCGTTGCTTGTTAACCTTGCCGTAACCGCGCTTGTAGATAAGTTCGCGGACAGACTTGAGGTTAGGCTCGCTGGAAATCCTTATTGGTGGACAAGATCATGGAACGGAAGCCGAAAGACATACCCATACGCAATGTAAGGCTCAACCAATCGGAGCATTTGTTCGGTGGCCTTGGTCACCTTCACGAAGACACCATTGTTGATTTGGAGTAGTCGGAGGAGCTGGAGGATCTTTCGGGGTTTGGGGGCGATCTCGTTGATACTATGTATTGTTAGAAGATCATCCGGATATCCGTGCCAAATTCGACTCACCCTCGGATACGGACAACGAAGTACACCTTAGCCTGAGCGGGGACATAGAAGTCACCAGCCGTTCGTGCAGCCCTCTTCAGGCGGATCTCCTCCTTCTCCTTAGCAAGGTACTCC
This sequence comes from Meripilus lineatus, assembly GCA_027627245.1. NCBI lineage: Eukaryota > Fungi > Basidiomycota > Agaricomycetes > Polyporales > Meripilaceae > Meripilus > Meripilus lineatus. The sequence continues at coordinate 89,235 of JANAWD010000031.1, read as the reverse complement.
TTCACATACGCCTCCGCACGCTTGAAGATGACCTTGCGCTTAGCCTTCGACGCCTGAAATTTACTAGGTCAGTCGGATTCAAGAAAATAGAACAACATGAAAAAATGAAGGGATCAGTCCCGAAAGATGGTATGTTTCTGGCAGCATTGTGAAAACTAGCCAAGAAAGTACAAAGTATGCATCATAGAAAGCAAGAAGGCAAACATAATACGAGAGCCCAGTATAAGGTCAGACGGGACACACCTTCTTGGCTGCAACGGCAGCAGCAAGGCGTTCCTCCCGGGCCTTTTCGGTTTGCTTGCGCTTCTTGAGGAGTGTCTCCGGGACTTCAATATCCTGTGTGCAAGAACGATCGTGACCGTATGTCAGATTCCAGTATCATAGATTCCAGGATTCCAGGGATACCGACCGAAGCACTTGGGACGCTATCATCGGATTGGCATCAGTAACTCGTAAAATGTGAGGAGATGAGCACGCACGTAGTTGAGGGGGCCATTGTTGATCTTGAGGGACGTCGAACTTTACGGGCTCGCGATGCTTGGTAGTCTGCTTCATCGTTGCCACTCGGTGGCTTGATCAGCTATGCAGTTCATCACGTAATGTTCCCACACATGCTCAATGTGGCTTGGGCGTCTTGTGATTACGCTCATTTCTCCCAAATTAGAAGGTCTGGTATTGTCGATGGTGGTGCATTCCAGCATATGCAGCTGGATAAAAATAAGAGCAGGTAACTACACACTGATGCTATGAATACGGTCCTTTCCGTGCATGGGCGAGGTCCATGCCCCTCCACATACACACCTCGATGCCCAGATCTTTTCCCAAACCTTCCATCGTAGGGAGATATGACCAGCGACCTTTCCATCTCCTCCAATCTCAGACTTTCCACCGCACCGGACACATAGGAAGGATGGACCATGAGATGACAGCGCCCTTTTTGTGACGACGTCCACACTCCGTTTTGGTTGATCTGTCAGCGTCATCCGTGTCACACCATCTACCAGATCATCGGGTTTGATGAATAGCTTGGTCTTCTCGATGACTTTCGACTCTAGGATCTTCTTAATCACATTACGAAGATGTGGAATAAGAGGGGGTACGGGGGAAAAGAGGGCAAGACTCCTCCGCAACTCATCAGCTGCAGAAAGTGAGATGAGAAATTGATCATGAAGGCAGAAGAATGAGTATTTACGGTTCAACCTTGCAGCACTTTCCATGAACTCATCGAAGAGGGGCACGAGGACTTGAAGATCTATTCCAGAGCTGTCGATGGTATCCACCAGGACATCCCGAGCGATTTGAGCGTTTTCTCCTCTGGGGTTCATTTCCTTCAAGAAATCGAAGAAGCCCGTGACGTGCTTCAGTGCAATCTGGAGGCACTTGACGAGATATGGATGGGTCAGATGCAGAAAGATCGGGTTCGCGAGCGGTGGAGACGAGGCTTCGAAGTGTGTCAGTAAAACGATTCGTCCGTTGAATCAGTATTTACCACTTAGCAGATCCTCCGCAGTAACTCGAGGATCGTGTGTCTGCTCTAGCGGTACGCTATCACTCGCGAAAATGCATTCTTTCATCAACTCTTCCAAAAACTCGATGGCCCACAGACATAGCCCTAATAACTGCCAGACCGCCGCTGATAAACGATGCACAGACGTCAGTTCATATCATGTGAGTTCTTCGGGAATATAACTTACCAAGGTCGTAATTATCACCGTCCTTACAGTTTGCAAAAGCGCTGCCGAGTGCAGCGATGGAGCAGGCTTTATGAGCAGCTTTCCATCTCGCATGAAGCGTGTCTTTCATGTCGGACGGTTTCATATGATTGGCACGACCACTGAGAATAAGCAGTTGAGAGAAGATTCGCGCGCGTAGACATAAAGTCATGAACTCACAGGTAGACCTCCGTGATCGTCCCAATTATCTCGTCCATCCACATCCCAGTCAATCCAAACGTATTAGTCTCCAATATGGTTAATGCTCCGTATACTGTGTTTACAGCAGTCTGATATGGCGTCGTGGCCAATGTCAGGGAATGGATGACATCGGAAGGGCTCCTCCTTCCGTAAATGGCAGCACAAAGGGCTTTTGAAAGCTCGTCTCTGGAATTGCTAACAGGCGACGGGAACAAGACAGTTGGTACACTGTGCAAGTTACGCTTTGGGAGCGTATACACCGAAATCCTCGACCCTTGGCCATGCGGTAGGATGCTACAGAGCAGGATATTATTGGGAGAAACAGCAATTCCCGAAGGGACTAGAAAGTGTTCTGCGTGAGTCATCCAAAGTGCACACCGTTGATAGACGGCGCTCACCATCACGTCCCGCCACGTCATTTGTGGACACGATCGGTGCATTCTCCCAGTATTCGTCAGTAGTGAGATCGGGACTTCGGATACGTCAGTGAAAGAATTGCTGCGTGAACAATAGACTCACATGTTTAATGCAATCACATCTCCGATTCGAATCTCTCTAGGCTGCTTGCCCTTCCGCGGGCTCGACCCGGTCGTGTTGAGGAAGCCTGCGAGCATCCCAGCTCTTGAGGGTGAGGGTATCAAGTATGTAAGGTAACCCGAATCAAAGGAACGTGCTGTTTCTCGTTTCGCATACTGATGACCCAAGTAAAGACAAGTTAGCAAGGCCTCAGCGAGGGGTTCCACACAACTCACCCAACGAGGAATAGGCGGAGGTATTGGAGGGACAGGTGGTTTTCGGTGGAAACTATACAGAGCAATTTCAGATTTTGGCGAGGAGAAGTCTACAGAGGCTAGTCGGTTTCGTGACACAAGAAAGAGAACATGTGGACGCACAATCCCCACAATCAAGAAACGAAGCAGCAAGATATAGCCCACTTTTGGGATTATCCTTTTGTGGGCGTCTTGGGTCCTTTGTTGGCGCGGGGGAGGCCAAGTGAGGATGCTCGCGAGGTACACTGAAGAAAGCAAGATCGGTGAGACGTCCTCCGGGTCTGAACATCGAAGGTAGAGGTCTTGTCATAATCACTTATTTCTCGCCGTTAGTTAGCGAAACACTCAAGTACAAGACAACCTACTGAGAGACGTTCCCTGAAAGAGGTCAATTGAGAGCTCACAAACCTCTATAGTAGATTCTTCCTCCCACAATTCCCAATTGATAGGTTGATAATGATTTTCCTTTTGTGGAGGTACTTCCAACGGTAATATGTCCATGGCATCCCCGGAAATGTCTAACTGAGGAACTGGAGGCAACAACACGGAGCGAGTTGCTACGACAGCGGAAGTTTCTGTCAAGACAGAATGAGGTTTGACACCAATTTGTGGAGCTGTATGTAGGCACACCGTTGTAACTGAGGCCAATAGCAGCACAGATGCACAGCCTCTGGCCCCAAGTCGGTTGAGAGTCATCAACGTAAACATTCCCGAGTTCATGAACCAGTGTGGGTTGGTTCAAGGGCGCCCTTAATATCTTGAGAGCGGGTACTGATGGTGGCAAAAAACAGACGTTGACTTGGTGCGCTTGTGTTATTAGAATTAGAGCGGGGCTGTGCATTGGGTGTACGGGACCCTTGGCAGGAAGCCGAAATGGTGGGCCGGTATCTCTCAACATCCACTGTGAACGAAGCCTCAGTATTGTGCGCAATACCACATGAAAGTTCCCGCGTCACCTCTCTATCTGAATTGGTCCACTGAGCTGCGACTATACCTGCGCCAACTGGTGTATTCCAGAACTCACGGACGACGAAACTATCAAGTTGATACCGCCGTTGCCATAAACAAGCCACTCCGTCTCGATCAATACCTGGAAATGAAGCAAACAACCAGGTATCGTTCGGACAAAGAGAGATGACAGTCGGTGGTTCATACGCAGTAGGGTGTTCATTGACCGTAATTGGCGAAGGTAGGATGAATTCTCTCGATGAAGAGAAATGTCGCGCAAGGACCAACGGTTTTGAAGCGTGAGCAGAGAATATGACGGAAGATTTGGACCACACTACGGGCCTGTATAATAATAGAAACTCAGAAATGATAGCAGTTGTACGTATGAGAACACACCTTCGTACCCTTTCAAAGGATGGATGTAGCTCCCACCATCCGACTTGCCAGTTTGAGTCCTCCCTCGCCTTGCCCTTCGATGGGGATGAAGGCTTCGCGTCGACTTGCATTCTCGGTCCCAAGGCTATTTGCTACAATCAATAGTGTTCGAAACCGTACAGAGGTAGTCCGTCAAGTGGTTATGGTTGTTGAGGCCACTGGCCCCAAGTTCAAGTGCGTCAACTTGGCGACTCGGAGGTAGGTGTAATTGTTCGGAATCTCAGATCATATTCACGATCCCCATCTCGGGACTTGCCGTGTAACAGTTCAAACAATTTCTGGGATCGTCCTCGAGTTCTAAACCAGACACCGTTCACAAAACCAAAGTCAATCGAGAACATTGTTTTCGTAGTGACCATCTCTTTTACAACGAAAAATTATGCTCCCAGTGTCTTCTATAACTCGATCCTTGGAGGATGTGCCTACCGAGGTTCTGATTCAGGTGTTTTCTGACCGGATTATGGTATTGATTACACAACTTGGGAAAGTCGGAAACTTGGTGAGGACCGAGAAGATATCATACGATCGTGCAATCTCACAAGCCCTACAGATACAAGCAACCATGCCATCAACCACTCCCCTTTTGCCTGCACAACCGACCGATTCAACCGACCTCCAAACCCCGAGCTTGCCGCCACCACCACCTGGCATCGAGCTGACATTTCTACTGGGCAGCGCCCCCACCGAGCATCTACGTACCCTCCATTCTCTATATGCATCGCAGGTCGCGACTCTCGTCTGGGTTGCAGAGGGGGAGAGTTTGGAGGTGGAGAGAAAAGGCGTGATTGTCGGGATCGCTCTTCGTCCTGTCAAGGAGCCGGGTAAGGATGGTCACTTGAGTGCGCGGGAAAGGACAATATTCCATGGAGTTATGGATATGGTGAAGGAGCTCATATCGAAGGAATGAACGGACAAGTGATGTCAGTGTGAACACCCGCAGCTTTCCTATGTTATTGCTTTTTGTCCCCTTCAGGCGTACTGACAAGGCCCTTCCAATCAATCGCTTGCTCCTCGTTCTTCCCTTTCTCCTCTAGCTCCTGATTCCGTTTGTCCATTTTCCACTTCAAGAGATTGTGCAAGCGCTCCCGTTCAGGAGGTGCAGTACGAGGGTTCGTTTCGTATAGGTAAAAGGCGAAAAAGCCAGTGAAGATTCCCAACAAAGGATCAATGGTTCTGGTTCGGCGTATTTAATTTATGGTCGAGGGATCCAGTAGGATACTCACCTTGATAGAAGGACTGGGCTCATCGTCACCAGGTGGCAAATTTGAAGGACAAAATGGAGGCTCTTGACTGGTTGATCGACTTGACTCAAGGTTCTTCAGTGTAGAACAAGCGAAATAGATGTGTTCGATGCAGTATATCCCCTCGTCAATTGTAAGCCAACGAGTGAGGGAATTCGTAGTTGAGAAAGTTGAGACCGTAAGAGTCCGACGGAGATGGCGGCAGGAATAGAGCGGAAGAGGGCGATCCAAACAGACCCGGTTTACGTCTACAAATTTTTTCCAGGCCCGGACATCATCGACATTTCACTTGAGCGGGGCAACTTGAGTCTTGACCATCACCTGTATCTGGCGTGTCTTTCCTGCAGCACCTCTTCCCAACTCCCAAGAACCAGGGAGCACTTCATTACTAGCATAAAATACATTTTCTTCGACCTGGATGTCGGCCACAGATCGTCAATATCGGCCAATTTACGGTTTGTTCCTGATGCGTATTCTTCCCGCTTGATCAAAACTGACATTGTGCATTCAACATTATGTAGAAGCACTCGAGACCAGCTCGAACAAGTCTGCGTTATTAGCTTGTAATAAGTTGCTCAAAAAGCAGCCAAATAACCTTCTGGTCAAGGTGATTTAAATTCTCTCAAGGTTTGACGTGTCATTGAAGGTTTCGTAACAAGGCTCTCAAAGCTCTCTCGCTCGTTCGACTCCAAAAGGTCGAAGAGTCTCTTGTACTATGTGATGAAGTCCTCGCCTCCAAGCCCACGGAGGATGGAATCCTTACGGCCATGATGCATGTCTTGAGGGGGTTAGGACGCAGTATGTCCGTCTCTTTTTTTCTGTGTACAGTACCATCTCATTGCGCCCCAAAGACACTGATATGATAGCAATGTTCGATAATGCATACAAGCTACAACCTAATAGTGAAGACCTAGGCACTCAAACGTTCCAGGCGAATGTACGTGTAGGAAACTGGAAAGCTGCACAGCAGGTGTGTCATGTGCTTGCTACATTATATCGTCGATTTATAGTCACCCCATTTAGGTGGCAACACGCATGCACAAACAATTCCAAGACGATCGTTTTCAATTCTGGAGTGCTTTCAGTGCTCTCTTGCAGGTTTGCCATTCGCCTCGGAGCTTCTGGGATTTTACTCAGTCGGTGTACCCAACAGGCCAATGAACCTAATACACCTGAAGCCCTTCGCCCTATCCTCCTGAAACTTGGTCTCCGCTTGATCATCTCAACATCAGCCGCCTCTTTGGTCAATGCAGACCGTTTCTATGTACACATCCTACTTCTTCGTGAATTGGAGATGTACGACGAGGCGCTTTCACTTATAGGGACACAAACAGGGCAGGTTATCTGCGAAACGAGTCTGGTTGTAGACGAGTTGCGCCGAGACATCGTGAGGCTCAAAGGTGCAATCAAGGAAGAAGGTGTCAGGGCTTCAGGGAGGATACTCGACAGGGGGTGCGCTTATTCTTGAGTGAATTTTTACTTCTGCGTATCTCACCTCCTCACAGTGATCGCAACTGGCTTGAGTTCATCGCAGTGTTAGAAGCTGCGTTCTGGGATGTAACGTCTACTTCCGAATCCTCGGAGAAACCAAGTGACGAAGCCAAGGCATCCTGCAAGGAGCAAATCCAGAAAGCCCGAGAGGTCTTTACGAGTGTTTCCGAGAAGGATGGCCCGAAGGACCGATCGGGTCCTCTAGCATTATTGGACTTGGAACAACGTGCAACGAAGCTTGGATTGTCGTCCGGTGGGGACTTCTTGATATTTGATATCCTGCCTGGAATGATTGACTAATACCTAGCATATACAAGATCCGTCACAGCCTCGCCTCTTGGCTGAGAGCTACTTCTCAACCTTTGGTGACAAGACTTGTTGTTTTGAGGACCTTCAGCCGTTTGTTCGGTTCGAGGGTGAAGAGCTCGAAAAATGGACCACCTTCCTCGAGTCTCAGAAGCTGTTTGTGGGTGCTCTTAGTTTTGCGGGTCAATTATTTCCTAACTTCCTTGGACCTCGTTTTCTAGGGTACTGCATCTGAGCTTCCTAGGGGCATCAACGCTCTGAAGCTGCTTCGGTATAACCTCTCGGAGGCCGGGGTGACACCAGAACTCGAAACTGCACGCGCCGAAGAGTATTTCCGTCAATATCTTGCAGCCCTCCCATTCGGAACTGAGCTCCCAGAGACCGAACTACAACCGGCAGATGACCTGGTCATCCTTGCTGCTCAGGCCTATGTTACTTTGTGGAAGCTCACGGGTTCTGAGGATCATTTGTTCGCTGCATCATCTATCTTGGAATATGCGTTGACGAAGAGCAAGCAGTCTTACCGTATCCGAATCACACTCCTCCGAATTTACCATTTGCTCGGTATGTGGGTTTGTTGCCTCAAGCAAATAGGTGTTTGATATCTTCTGTCTACAGGTGCACCTTCATTAGCTTTGGACCATTACCGACAAATGAACATCAAGCAGGTTCAATCCGATACGCTCTCACACCTGGCACTTTCACGAGCGTATATTTTCTCTCTATCTGCGACCGGGGACATCACATACATGAACGAGTGCATGGACTCAAGTCAGGTCTACATGAGCAACTCACAGGATGTATGTCGGAGACCGCTCTGTGGATTCAACCAGGTTGATTGATCTTTTGTGGCTATAGACCGCCGAATTCATTGCACGAGCATTTGCGCAAGAGAGATATTCTCAGGTATGAATGGTACATTTAGTCTACGTGCTCAGCTTATCGTTCTCCCTAGATTGTAGATTTCATTACGTTCGAGGATAGACTAGACAATTCCTTGCAGCGTGATTTGATGAAGATCGAGCACGTCCGGATGCGGCTCGCCCACGAACAGCACAGTGGCGATTTGATAGATACAGAGCTCATTGAACTCAAGTTCATCTTTGATCGGTGTAAGCGGAGGTCTTGATACATACTCGTTTTCCTCTCGTGACACCAGTTTCGTTTAGTCCATCACGATAATAGGGACTTCGACATTATCCCCAACTTCCAACCCCGGTGTCAACCTTCCTTCAACCAACAGACCCTACCCTTCGGCAAGCCACCGTCTGTAAGATGAACAATTTACTACTTCCTCAGCAGATGTCTAACTCCGCTTTTAGTTCGGTTGGTTGGCTGTCTTCCTCAAAATCTATATCAAAGTGTTCCAGCAGGCCAGCGATCTTGACGAGTCTGTCGAAGACAAGCTGCTCATTGGGGATCGCCCGAAACCTTCGAATGAGGTAGAAGCCGCGATTCCACTCAATGAGCGATTGGCAACGAGGAAGCAGGAAGAGATTGACGAGGTACGGATTCATAACTTCATGTCCAACTATTCATTGACACTTCCTGTTTTGATCTAGCTCACCCCTGTTGAATCCGCCCTCTACGATTATGCCGCTGCTGTATCGGAATGGCTCGGTCCTTACCACGATTACTGCAGGCCACCACCTTCGGCGCTCTTGGCAGAGGCGGAGAAACAGAAGGAACTGAAACCTGGACATCCTCTGAAAGGTCTCATTGGGATCTCGAATGGGGTTCTTAATGGTCAAACGAAGAAGGACGAAGATCCCCCTGCTGTCAAAGATGCGCCCCCTTCCATCACAGCATTCTTTGATGGTTTGTCCTTTTTAAAGACGTTGATCGCCTAAGCTGACCATTGCGAACAGATATGAGAGAACGATACAAGGCTGTTCTTTCTGGGTCGAAACTCGCGACAGATTTGATGCACGTCATAACCACAACGCAGGAAGCTTACCTTATCTTCTGTGCTGAAACCGTGAGGTTCAAGCCTGCGTCCGTCGTGAAAATCAACAAACTCGGAGGAGTGAGCTTTGCTTCAACTTGTTGATAATAATGCCCTTTCTAACGCCCTTCACTATAAGCTCGTTCAAAGCTTCAACGCCATCAGGACCAAGGCCTCCGAGGTATTGACCGAAATGTCCGAGGAATTGTTCAAAATAGCGGAGGAAGCATCGACCCGAGAAGCCCGGGAAAGCTTTGTCGCAGCATCGAAGTCTATCCAGGCATCATCAGGAGTACGTAGCCCATCCTATCGAAGTAGGCTCTTGCTGATGTGTGCCCTGACAGTTCGATCACGACTTCGTGCTCGGAGTCGCCAAAAAAGTGGGAGATGCGCGAAAGGCATATTACGATGGAGTTGAGAAGGCGCTCAAGAAGGTGTTGAAAAATCATGCATGAGTTTAGCTGCTGTCGTACAGTCCTTTGCAATGTTTGTCGATGCTAGATATAGGTCATGGAACAATACCTCCACTCAAAACCTATCGTCTGGTCCAGCCTTGGGATGACTGTCTTTCCGGGTCACCCATCAGATTAAGCTCAAATATCTCTTATAACAAACTCGCAGATGTGCTCATACTTGCGACACGAGTCAATCTCGCATTCGGGACTCTCCTCGCCCCCACCTTGGATCCATTGTGGCCACCAGACATGAAATGTAGTATCACGAGTATGTTACTACGTCTCTTTGAGTCTTGGCTTGATACAATCACGTCGTAATGTCCGAGCGTGCTGTTGGGATAAGATGAAGCCCTTCAAAATGCGTGTTTAACCTCCAGATTGATCCCCTGTGGTTCGTCTGATGCATACCGACAACTACGAGCACGAGGATAAGTGGGGTGTGTGACAATACCATATGAAATGACGCGTGACATCACGCGCTGTCACGTTGTTTCATTCGTGCAACATGACGCGTCCGAGTCTTGAGTCAGGTCCGCATCTTCACCACCGCCCACCACCACCATTACTACCCCTGTACATCAAACACGAACATGAACCAATGTGCGTGAAAATACGATCTTGAAATAGTTCATCTCGCTCATGAACCGAATAGATAGTGAAAATTCGTATTATCAGAACACAGGGGGTGGAGGGTTTCTGTCAGGGTCTCCATACGGCAACGCAAATGGCAGCCCAGGAGATTTCGGACGTGTTCGTGTCGGATCTGCTGCTTGTTTGGTATCGAATATTGAAGGCTCTTGTTGCAGAACCGACCGGGAGGTAGCCATTCCTTGCGTCCAGTAACGATCCGCCAGATTCGTGACGCCACACAACCCCACACCGACAGCGACTGGAAAATCGACAATGTTGATGTTGGCCAAGTAAGTCTTGGTTCTTTGTTGATATGTCTTGTCCTGAGTCTGGTGAAGGTCACTGTAGTTGCTCAAGTACTTAGGTGCGCAGCGCAAACTACAAACAGTGTGTATACTCTGGACGATGGGACGGGCACTATCGAGGCGAGGCATTGGAACGACGCAAACGAAGGAGAAAATCCAGAAGATATTGAAAAACAGTACGTCGTCAATTCATATGCTGCCATCGGAGAGTTCAACGTTTTGTAGTGAACGGACCTATGTCCGCGTTATGGGGAACATCAAGGCGTACAATGACAAGCGATATATCAACGCGACTCGTATCCGCAGCTGCGACGATCCCATCGAACCATTCTTTCATGCGTTGGATTCTATGGCAGCAACCTTATTCTACGAACGGGGACACGTGAGTGCGGTCTCCTGATTCCCGAGATTGAATCCTTGACATCGACGCCATATGGTGGAAACAGCCAGGTAAACCAAACTCCGGCAACGAAGCTAGCGTTGCGACCACTTCTCGTAACGAGACCGTTGCTCCGGCACGAGGAACTTCTGCCTACACATCACAGACGCAAAAACTTCCAGATGAATACAACAATTTGCCTGCACTGGAGTATAGCATCTGCATGTTCCTGAGGGAACAGCCAAAATCCAAGGATGGCTACCATCTTCACGTCATCTGCAAAGGAATCAAAAATCCGGATCATCAAGGAGTTGGGTACGTTGCTTCTGTTGAGTCGACCGCACGACGATTGTCTTTAAATTGATCCACTTTGATTTCGCAGGCGAGCGATGGATCGACTCATGGACGAGGGTCTTGTTTATTCCACCATAGACGATAACAACTACAACTTGTGTATTGATACAGAGGCGTAATCTCATTTGTCGTGGATCGGGGCACTGGCAAGAAACAGAGTGGGAAGGAGTCATGATATGGGAACAAGAGGCTGGATTTGACACTCTCGTGAGCTGAGGGAACTCATGACAATGGAGATGTCCGTACTTCTGCTGCGCGACAGTGTGCTCAGTGCTCAGTTTGCGTAGCACCATTACCATACAGTAATGCCGCTGTTGCTCAGCACTGGCTTCGCTTGTATTTGCCGAGGTCGTATTATTCACGTTGTGCGCTTATTACTGTCAGGTTTAGCTGATCTGCCATACTTCTGCCATACGTCGCTCATCGATGCCATTTAAATTCTCACTTGATCTCACCTTCAATGACCACCTTTTCTCCCTCTCTTGGTCTCCCAACTATCGTTACTATCGCATCTGCCTCTGAACGATATTCACTGTGAACCAATGGTCAGACTTGGTTCGAAACCCCATTTGACCAGAATTGAAACTGATATCAGGGAAGCCACAGGCATCAACGCACTCCGCAAATCAGTCAGTGGTGAGTTCAGATATCTGGAATTCATCTCTATCACCCTTGGCCTCATATACCTTTGCAGATTTGGAGTCCTGACTGGAAAACTGCTCTACGCCCTGTCCTCATCAATCAGCTCTGGAGTGCACAATATGACCCCAACGTGGCTACAGGCCACGGGACCAAGTTCAAGATAGACGGACATTATGTCGAAGATGTACGTTCAGCAGTTGTTCGATGTCGCATTCTCTGATCCTTTTTGCCTTCCTCTACCGACAAAGGTCACACTGGTCGCACACGTGGTTCGCACCAGTGTTGGAAACCGGTATGAAGAGGAAACGGAGGGTGCGAATAACGTGCGAATAATAAGCACCACATACCATTTGGAAGATGGTACTGGATCGTTTACAGCATACGAATCCCAGAGGGCAGACTCATACGAAGAAAGGTCTCACCATGAACCTTTCTACGCACGGTTCGTCGGAAGACTGAAGGAATCTTCAAGAGGTCCACGACTCTGGTCCCTCTCAGTCTGGCACATGAGACGTATTACGGACCCCAACGAAATTTATCTCCACATCGTAGACGCGATGTCAGTCTCATCGGCATTCACTCGAAAATCGATAGTAAGCTTTCCAATTTCCTCTGCGCATATGCCACTAATTTCTTGAGAACTTCCTGATATAGTCGACATCACCATCAGCAACAAGTTCTGCTGTCATTGGAAGGACAACCTCATACTCTCACGGAGGCTCAGCTGTCGGGGTTCCTGGGAACATAACCAGCTCAGGAGGTGGTCCTCGGGCCCAGACGACTTCTCCGCGAGAACCCATAACTCCAGAAAGGCTCGGACATCAGTCGATGAGCCAACAAAGTTACATCACAATACTCTCTGAGCCCGAATCAATAAGCCAGGCACCTCCCCGTCGATCTGCCCCCGTTCCATATGCTCAGGAGGTTGATACAGGGTCGATATCCTCCGCGCTATCATCTCCATCGTGGGGAAGTGGTCGAAGTACCTCTGGCTATGTCTCAACTCGGACTCCGAGATCAGGCCGGTCAGGAACAACTCATTCTTCTAGCTCAGGGTATGTATCAACAAGAACAAGAAGGCCCCGCACAGAAGACAACGTACGTGCCAATATTGGCATGGACGCAGTCGCCTCCGGTTCCAATGCTACATTGGATCATGAAGGAACTGCGGCGATCTCGGGGCGCTACCCCGAAAACGGTTCATCTGCGGTCGACTCACTCTCAAGACAGATACCGGGATTAGACATCAGTCCCAAACGGTCTAGGATCGACCCATACGACGACCTTTCTACATTAAAAAGAAACCTGTTACTCGGCCTAGAGAATGCAGAAAACGCCAATAGCAACCCGAGAGGCGGCAAGACAAGCGTATCTATTGTGAACCTTATGCAACCATATAGGCTACAATTCAACCGCATGCCCCCAAAGATGGCCGATGACATTGGGTAAGTTTCGATATTCGCTGACTCGTACTCTGTTCTGATTTCCGATCTAAAGGAACGCCCTTGATTCCCTGGTGGATGAAGGCTACATTGCTACGGATGATAGGGGTCTATCGTACTATACCATAGATAGGGGAGTGAAGTACCCGTTTTCCCAACTTTAAATGCTGTCTTCAATGTGGTCATCCTGAGAGTAACTTGGAGATGCCTTAGGATTGTGCATTCCTTGTCTTTGAGAAAGGATAGAGATAGAACGAGATCCTGGTCAGATCTTTCGAGTAACTATACACTCACGACTGTTGGATCGTTTCTGTATTGTAACATTAGCAACACTCTTGCTCGATCTTTAGCTTGATATCATTCCTGCGATATCGAATCCACCACAATCCGGCCTCTTCACTGCCAATGTCCGAGTAGTAATTCGACGCTCATTAAATCCAGCAATCATCGATCCCCACATAAACATTGTTAAATTTCCAAGGATCAGAAAGGCGTCAAGAGGCTTATCTTGTGAGTCTCTGCAACGACCTTGTTTGATTTGTGATGCTACACCTGGATTTCAAGTTGGAGGATGTTCATTTTACGCATTCACAACTCCGTGTGTTCTACAAAGATAGAGGCAAATACCTCAGATAGAAAATGATCAGATATACCAGTTGAATTAATACTATGATAGTGATAAATAACAACAATAATGTCCAGATGCCATGGTAAGAAACGAGGATACGCATAGAGATGATTCGAGCGGGAATCCTCGATTACTAGGCATTGCCACCATAGGCATTTCCGCTCTGTGCAACACCGCCATTGCCAGCCTGGTCTAGTGGTTTTAACAATGATCAGCTCTCGATTCTATACTGCCGGATGAATGGAGGCGACTCACTTGATTTGTATCCATTAACGAGGACCGAACCAAAGTTACCGACACTACCACCATCGGCATTGCCAGTGTTGCCCGACACTGCAGAGCCTCCTCCACCAGCGCCAGATCCACCCTGAGCAGTACCGGACTGTGTCAAGCCGCCCTTCCCAGCTTGGTCTACAGAATATTGTCAGGATCCCACCAGGAAAGACAAGAGATCAAGAGGATACTTACTGGCAAAAGGTGTGTTGAAGATCCAGCCTCCAGCATTGACAACATTGCCACCGTCGGCATTGCCAGTGTTTCCAGTCTGGGCATTACCACCCTTGGCGAAGCTGAAGGTCGGGATGTTCCCTCGCTTCCAGGCATTACCGCCATATGCGTTTCCACTCTGTGCAGTGCCGCCGTTTCCAGCTTGGTCTAATAAGTCTAAAGGTGAGCAGGAGTGTTAAATGAAGGGCGAAGAAAAGCTACTTACTCGACTTGTAACCGTTCACAATGAAGCTACCCTGGTTCGCGACATCACCACCATTGGCATTGCCAGTGTTACCAGAGACGGCGGAGCCTCCTCCACCAGGACCAGAGCCACCCTGAGCAGTACCAGACTGAGTCAGGCCACCCTTTCCGGCCTTGTCTGTGTAAATAGGAAGGATAGATCAGTATACTGTCGTTAGAGATCGGAAAATAAGACTGACTCGCGAAGGGTTGGTTCCAAATGAACCCGCCGGCATTGTAGACGCTACCACCGTCGGCATTTCCGGAGTTTCCGGACTGAGCGTTACCGCCCTTGTTCAAGTTGAAGGTAGGAGGGTTGCCTCGTGTGTCGAGAGGAGCACCAGCGACAAAGGTGGCGGCAAGAACGAGAGTAGTGAGGAACGATGTGCGCATCTTGAACTGAATAGTGAGATGTGGTGTGAAAAGAGTAGTGATGTGTTGCAAAGAGTTGCGAGTGGAAGAGAATGCTAGTGAAGACTTGCTGTACCGGTGAACCGTTGAAGCTTTGAGGCATACAAACCAGGGTATTTATGTGTGAGTTCATCGTTGTGAGAGTCGAGAGATCGCAGCTGTCTTCATCCCCCACCCGACGTTGAGCGCAGTGAGATAGTCTGGACATCAGGAGACAAGTCGGTGCGGATGGCGGTAGAGTCGCATTTGGAGAATCCGTTCTCCGACGCATCGACTGCCTGTGTCTGGACCGGCAGTCTAAGAATGTGGAGTAGTAATACCTGACTGCCTTCACCGACGTCTTCTTCCGCATTGTGGGAACTATAACCTAGACCCAGCGGACGAGCGGAAAGAGCTTCGGTGTAAATTCAGATCCGGCGATGTGTCTAGGCTGGTTCCAACGACTGTCTCCAGAGTGCGGGTGTTGAGCAAGTTTCAGGATACGGAATCAAAGCTAAACCTGGTACTGATAGATACCAATGAGGATAATGTCGATTTATATGGCGACCCGACAGGTGACTATGGGGATGGGGGAGTCTTGCTTGGTAACGATGGTATCTTCACAATGGTCTAACTCACAGGAATTACATGATGCTCATGAGAGGGTTGTACCACCGCATGCTGCGTCGATTTGTACATGGGAGAAACGCACCGAGGCCGCAGCAATCCTCAACAACACAAAATATCGAGGTTCATCACTGGCCCAGCTGATGATCTTAGGCAGGACAAATCGACATCTGAAAAATAATCGAATTTTTCGCAGGATGTATGATCCAGTGCTCTGTAGGCAATGGCTCTGACTCAAGATCTATGAGTCCCAACCCAACGCCATGAGATTTCTTCAAATTCGGGCAAAGCCTAAAATGAATGAGTCTTCAGACGAAATTCGACAGGCCTCAAACTGTAAGTCTCGTACCGCAGGCTGATCTCGACATAGCCAGAAACCTCGCTTATGCGCTCACACCACAAGAATTTTCAAGGTGGAGGATCTGTAGTGATGCAGAAACTCGAGACAATATCTCTGGGATTGTTACATCCTTCCAGCTGCGCGACCAATGATGGGGAGAATTAAGCAAACAAGTGATAGGGAGCGAAATACAAAAAAAATGAGTCCCTGTTTCCCAGTAATTGAATGCTGAAGGAGAGGTGTAAGGCTAAGTATTGTTTTGTTCTCAAGTTGAGGCGACCAATGCGACTCGGCGGACTTCGAAAGTACCCAATTAAACGCTAGCGCCTAATCAGGGACAACACAAATGCTGACAAATCTTGTCTCAAAACGTCGTTGTGTCTTTGTAGTCTCATACAGTACCTTGGTCGACAGCCTTCAAAGATCCCAGGATTTGGGAACAACCTCAAGAATGGATAATGGACCGTATAATTTCGCATTCTGGAAGAGGTTCAGAAGCGGAATCGGGAGTGCAATGGCCTGTTCCGGGCCCCGCATCACAAAATCGAACATCTATAGCCTGAGCGTCTGATCAATACAGTAAGTATTGCGAAGCACAAAAGAACACGCAAGTTGGTCAATTAGAAACCAATCTGGTGAAAGAAATGCTCCAACAGTGACATAGTTGGTGAGCGTGGGATGCATGTCCTGGCGCCGAAGATAAAGAAGGAAAGTCAGTAACAAGAGCTTGGCGGGAGGCGCTAGGTTCCTGAATAAAAGAACGGAGGAGTGAAAGAGGATGCACAACCGACTGAGAACACACCGACTTCCTCGTTACCCATCAATAGCCAAATCCCAACAACACCCTCAGAGTCTGCGGCCAGAACGAAGTGGTCTGCAAGCCATGCCACCCGTGCTCAATCGGGTTGCATGCTTTTCGCATACGACTTGGTCTTGTTCCTGGAACATCAGGTACACGACTTGTGCAATGAGGGGAGGTTATTTGAAGTTGGAGAGGATGGTAAATACGAAGCCGGGGCATCACGGTGCTCCGAGTCAGTCGTCGGTTCCTCACTCTCAGCCAAACCTCTTCTGACGAGAGAGTAAGTCCGCATCGTATCGTCGCAGTGTGACAGCCCATTGATTTTTCGCAGTATCTTACGACATCTTCTGTCGGAATGTACCAGTGGACATGCATTCGCGGATGAAGTCAGTATTGCGAAAACCAAGCGCTGACAAGCAGCATCGTCGATCATTGTATGAGGATATCACCTTACTTTTCGCGTTTGGAGGCCTCTGTACGTGGCTCAGGTGCAGTACGATAACTATATGGCAAGTATCACAGCACAGCACATCAAATTATCATATTCCGAATGTAAAGTCCGGTGAAAGAACTTGGGGCGTCAAAAAAAGAAAACAGAAACCAGCCAGTGGACTGAGGATACCAACTTATATACTCTGGCAAAAGTCTGATTTGGACGTTCAGGGACATTGTAAATGCCCCAGAGAATGCAGCATGCGGGAATTAATGTGCTATTAGAATTATAAAATGCGCCGATTACATTGGTATGTGATAGCAACATATTATAGATAGAAGAAATGAAAAACCTATGGGAATATGAAGAAATCCTCGATCACCAAGCGTTGCCACCATAGGCATTACCGCTTTGTGCGGTACCACCATTTCCGGCTTGGTCTGAAGAATAAGAAACCAATCAGCTCTCAATCCCTAGAGCGCAGAATGAGGCTAAAGATTACTCACTAGCTTTGTATCCGTTGACGACAACAGCACCGAAGTTGCCAACGCTTCCGCCGTTGGCGTTGCCAGTGTTACCAGAGACAGCAGATCCTCCTCCACCGTAGCCAGAACCACCCTGGGCAGTACCGGATTGGGTCAATCCACCCTTGCCAGCCTTGTCTGAGAGAAACCATCAGAAATTGAGCATATAGTGGAAAACTCGAGAGGATACTTACTGGCAAAAGGCTGATTCCAGATGAATCCGCCAGCATTTTCAACATTGCCTCCATCGGCGTTTCCAGAGTTTCCAGACTGGGCATTACCGCCCTTGCCAAAGTTGAAGGTCGGGGTGTATCCTCGCTTCCAGGAGTTGCCGCCATAAGCGTTTCCACTCTGGGCAGTACCGCCGTTTCCAGCTTGGTCTAATAAGTCCAATGGTGAGCAAGAATGCTGAGTGAGGAGTGAGAAAAACGACGCACTGGACTTGTAACCGTTGACAATGAAGCCGCCCTCGTTCACGACGTCGCCACCGTTGGCGTTGCCGGTGTTACCAGAGACAGCAGAGCCTCCACCACCAGGACCATATCCACCCTGAGCAGTGCCAGATTGAGTCAAACCACCCTTGCCGGCCTTGTCTGTGAACACAGATAAGAAATGAGGATAAGGTCACGAAAGAGTTCATGAATGAAACTTACTAGCGAAGGGCTGGTTCCAAATGAACCCGCCAGCGTTGTAGACACCGCCGCCGTTCGCATTACCAGAGTTGCCAGACTGAGCGTTACCTCCCAAAGCAAACGAGGGGAAGTTGTTGCCTCGAGTGTCAAGAGGTGCACCTGCGACGAAGGTGGCAGCAAGAACGAGAGCAGTGATGAATGAAGTGCGCATTTTGAGTTGTATAGTGAGATGTGGTGTTGAAAGGGTAGTGGTGAGCAATGAAGTGCTGCGAGTGGAAGTGAATGCAAGTGAAAGACTGCTGTACCGGTAGACCGATGAAGACTGGAGGAAATTCAACCATGGTATTTATACCTGAGCTCGTCGTGGCCTTCGACAGCAAAGTCGAGTAATCCTAGGCATCTCCATAAGCCTCCCGACGTTTAGAATCGTAAAGTGGTCTAGGCACCTGAGTCGGTGCGGATGGCGGGAGGACCACTTTGGGAGCATCCGCTCACCATCCACATTGACCGCCCTATGCCTAGACCCACGGTCTATAACGACGAAGGGATGGCTCCTCGCCGCGCTGACCGACGTCTTCTTCCGCAATGTCGTGGTTACAGTCTGGACCATGCGGATGTGCGGAAGAAAACTGAGTGAAGAGGAAGTTTCATCTAGAGTGCCTGGACTCGCGTTTGAAGGTCGATGTCCCGCGGCTCGCCTTCGTGTGCTGAGTTGCGGATTCCTTGCCACGACAAGGAGAAGTGTATGCTGTCCGTACTCGGCATATCCTTGGCACCCTTCGTTTCACCTGAATGAATACCAAGGTCAGTGCTCACTCACGATCTGCGGTTCCAACTTTCCGGTGGTGAGTGGTATGAAACGCGACATTTGTGCGTGAGTATCCAGCGTTCGATCTGGGTGACGTACAACCAGTTGGGACAAAGGCACGATTCACACGAAGCAGAGCTAGGGCCAAGTGTTGGCATTTTGAGCCTTGTGGAGGATCTGTAACCAACGGGCGCACATCGACTCCGACGACGCAGGATATCACGAGAGACCTGAATTATATACAACTATCAGGTCTTAAAAGTACCACGACAATCTTGGATGATATCCAGGGGTGGATGCTTGACAGTGACAAGCTGGTCTAAAGGCTTGATTTCGAGATGGAGGCGATAATGCCCGACTTCTATAGAAGCAATCGGATCTAGGTGAGTGTGACTCGGTTCAAAATGAGACGGCCGCAGTATTACAGTACTAGCACGAATAGAAGCAATTGAGGTGGACGTCAGACACAAGAATGAGACAGCCCTCTAGTAGCATGCTGTTATCCTTGCAAGGAGAAAATCTTTAGTCGGACACTGATACACGGGTTATATTCCGTTATAACATAAGCATTCTTAATCCACTCACCACACAAACATTGACCGGAGGAGCAATCATAAAATACGACTGCAATCTCTTAAGAGACAGTACAGGTAATGCCAGTGCTAGTAGTAGTTTTCAACTTTGTCGCGGTCGACTCAAGCAGACCTTCCCAGTCTGGCGCATTGTCGGCAATCGTCGGCATTGCCCGAAGCCGGGAGAGTCTTCATCTGTCTTCGTTTCCGAGTCCTGCACTGCGCTTTGAGTGCACTTGCAATCGACTCGGAGCAACCTGAACCTCTGCGTTTCGAAACCTTCCACTATCCAACTGTGTACCCAACAACAGTGATAGATTTACCATAAGAGTCCAAGTAGAAGGGAATGTCAACAGCACCGAATATTTCTCGAAACCGGGACATTGCCCAAGGCTGACTCATTGCACAGCCAACATCACAAGCTCAAAATTCAGAGTCCCCGATTCTTCACCATCCACCAGATTTTCAGTTCGTATGAAGAGGTTCTCTTCTACGAATACATCTTCCAAAGGAGTGAATACTCTTTTGCATACCCTCCGGTAAGTCATCACATTGTTGCGAGAATACTCAGATCGATGACGTAGTATCCCTACTCCATCAAGAGGTGAACAGTACCGACATGCTCAGAATATCGAGAGATCCCGAGGCCGTTTTCCAAATGGCAAACCACGTATCAGTTACGCGTCCCGAAACAACCCTACTCTACCCATATCTGAGATCTTTGGAGAGCGGGCTTACGAGGACGAAACGCTGGCACCAACGAGGGAAGACCCTTTCCTTGGGATACCCAGATCTCGTCCTACCCCGCAGGTAGAAAGAGAACGGATAGACAAGGAGCAGGATGGAGAGAAACCTCTCTTCTGGACGAAGCACAGTCCTGAATGGAGGGAGGAAGCTCTGTCCCTTATCCTCCGAGATGAGAGCGAGTCTGGGGAAGATTCATATGTCATGGATACGAGCACCATACCACCTCTTACACAACTATGCCTCCAGGCTCTCCTCCTTATGTGCAGTGCACGGCAATTCACCGAGGACGTCATTCCCTGGATTGCACCCCATCTCCGAGGGGTTCTTCTTCGTTGGGCGTCGATACACGCACCGCTATCTAGCGTTAAACTCTACGCACTATGTGAACCCGACGGGTCCATAGATGGACAGCTTATCATCGTGGGACCACAGGCTTCACTCAGGAGCGACTTCTTCCAACCCGAAGTCGACAACGAACGCCAGTCCGACCTCGCTCGCGTTTCATCTCCGTCAGGACAAGCTATGAACCCTCGGGTCCGTGAGCTAGAGACGGAGGATGACGAAGATTATTGGGACTCGCCGTCGTCTTCAAGCGACTCCTCCCCTCCACTAACGTCTCTCTCCCTCCTATATACCTCTGTCCCAACCTCCACGATCCTTACGTTGCCACCAACGTTGACCCATCTGGCTCTCCTCGCTTTGCTGGCTCCGATACCGATCTACCATCTAACGCGAATTTGCCCCTTACTCGAATTCTTAGATATATCTTATAATCCTTGGCTACGCTATGTCTACCTCCCACAATCAGGGTCCCAAGGGTTGTCGACCCTGGATAGAATCCAATGGAAACGATGGAGTCGATTGCGCATTCTCGGCGTCAGGAAGTCCGGAATAGATTGGGATTTAGGGAAAGAGGTTAACAAAGGGAGATGGGTGGACGTTGAGATCATTGGGGTGGATCCTGAGGCAAAGGATGGTAGTTAAGGCATACAACAGAATCCATATCGGAAGTCTCGAAGTCTGTATGCAGTAGATGAAATCAATCCTAACAAAGATGAACAAATCAAAGTGATATGTGGCGGAGATACATGTTGCTCTATGTGCTACAGTCTGATAAATATACTGAAGAAATGATCCAAAGCGTAAAAAGTTAAGAAAGTGCTGTGATGGGCGGTTTCTAAATCGTCAAGATCTCAAGGCGTGGAATTAAGAAATTGCGAGAGATTGAATTCTGGTACGGGCTGACAAGGAAATATCTTAGGTGGATCACACGACACAACAAAGGAGGATAACGAACCTCGCCTGAATCCTTTTCTGAATTAGATTTCTTGATATGGACGTGATGATTGGAATCGGCGGAGGTCTCGGGAGCTTTAAAGGCTTGCAGGGAACTTGGGGGTAGATGCACACCAGTAGGCCACTTTGATTTGTGAGGCGGCTTGACGTGCCTATCATGCAAAGATGACCAAAGGAAAGAGGTATATCGGGTTGCAAGTTCAACGATTGATAAGGAGGGTTGGTTCATTCTACCTAGAATCTGGTCAATCGACAGCCAGCAAGACGAATAAAGTGATAGACAGGTATACTGACATAATATCGCGCTGTCGATTTGACTGGCAAGCGCCTCTCTTCTTTCTTGTGTGAGATAGGAAGCCATAGGACTGTCCTCCGGTGTTGGGTATACAAGGAGACTGCTAACTTGGGTTAATTCATCCAGATACAACGCCCGATCTTTCGCTTCAGTCAAACAGTGGACCGATGCATACAAGCTCTGAGCTCGGTGCAGGAGTTGAGCTTGACAAACTTCTTCGTTCCGAAGGTTTTGAGTAAGAGGTGTCCTCGATGAATCGTCAGGCTGTGGAGGATATAGTAGGGGAACACTTCGAGTGGCCTCAACGAACGCCTGAATCCGGAGATTGAGCGCGAGGTGTGTTGCATCAATAGAACTAGACGGGATGTATGGAACACAGTCTGGATTTGGAGGTATTGGTGCCTTGTTCTGAGAGTCTTCCGGGTCCTCAGATAGAACTTGAGGGAAAAGGCTGTTCAATAATGTGATCGCCTCGTCGACGTTGCCAGATAGGATTTGTGCTCGGATCTCTAGTCGCATGGGTATGTAGCAATGATTAACACAGAAGCATGATACCTACTCACCCTTGCGCTGTTCAGCAAATGTCAATCTGTCTTCCAAAGTAGCCGCCAATGTGTCCGTACTGCCTCTCTCTGGTATCATCATCTCGTCGCCATCGGGGTCTAGATGCTTGACGGAGGTATCCCTCACGAATGCTCTCGCAGTGTTTGGAAACGAGTTGTGGCAAAGATAGTTCAATACTAGAGCACGCTATGCATCCAGCCATAATGCGATCAGCAGTCGGTCATGTTGTAGTACATGTTTGCCAAAAGCGAGACACACCAATTCTTCCGGAGCGGGGTTGCATAGACCCCGGTTCATCGCTGACTTGGTGATATTCGACATTCTGTCTTCAATATCAGGCTTGTATCGTACCCACACCTGCGATGAAGCCATTGGAGAAGGTGGTAGTGTGCGAACGTTGTGCCAGAGTGGCTCAGCCTGCTTGGCAGAGTCCACATCGTTTGGAAGCGTGAGCGCCACCGGTTGTTGTTGTCTGATGGCCCCGACCCGTCCGCGGTTGATCACAACCCCGTCCAAAAATAGGCATTATATTAATACACCAACCATTACTTCCTGCCAGACCCTGGTGGGAGAAGTGCTGCTACTCATTGAACGCCTTCAGTTGATCGTGGGTCGTTAAGTGTCTGCATCAAGTGAGGCGGACTCATCTGAAAGTTTTTCGCCCTGATGCTCTGCAATATAACATCATGCTATCGCCTTGGCAAATACTGATGAATCGAAGAAACCCGTTACATCGGCGAAATGGGTGGCTGGATCCCAAGGCATTGTGAGGGGATTACACAGCTTTGGAAACCACACATTTCACTGGAAGGGAATCGAAACCCTGGATTCCTTTGATGGGGGGCTATCAAAAATTTCCATATTAATGCTATGTCTGTCTTACTATGGAATTCTTCGAAATTACCCCATGTGTTTGCATGCCGTGTGAGGCGTCATCGTATTGCGTGAGAAGATTGATGTCAGTTTGTAAGGATGGGGCCCGGTGATTGTGACCCAAATCAGGTATTGTGTGTGTTTTCGATCCGTAAGGGGAGGTATTGGAAAGGTTTTTATTCCCTTGCATAGGCATCAATTCTTTGTGTGCCAATTCATGTCAATGCAATTGAACCCGGATGTGGGAAGCCTTTGTTTACAAAAGACATGCTCCCCTGAGATTGTAAACCCACAGGCTTGGTGTTGCAAACTATCGCATTGGTATACAAACTCCGCCTGATTTGGGTGCAAAAAAAATTCTCACGATTTCTCACACGAATAAATCATAAAATCATCTGATAAATAAATTGTATTGACTATTATAGGTAGTACATCGGAGCATCAGGGAAAATAGAGACACGGGGAAAGAGAAAGTATTGCGCATATGACGAGAAAAATGGTAACAGAGGATAAAATAAGAGGAGGGTCCATAAAAGGAAGGTGATGAGGCAGGGATGTTAATAAAGGATTGTAGAGAAACACGGAGTATAAAGGACTTACAGATGGCCCAAGTGTTGCGTAATAATACTTAAGGTATTGCGTCATGATGGAATCACAGTGGTGATCCCTGACAAGACGGTATACCTTAAGTATATACAATCCACGTCTCTAAGGAGTTGGCGGACTATGGATTGGAAAAGCAGGGCATATTAGAGAGGAGACTTACAGGTGCTTCTATACTTGAGCCAGCTGCGTAACCCAATGTTCCCATCTCACTTACCTAATACTCGTGATTCAAGTTATAACTAACCTTGGCAGTGGCGAGAGAATCCGGTGAGGGACTTAGAAGGCTGAAGTAAGGCCTTAAGGGGTGATAGCGGAAGAGGACCAGGATTTATGAGGGATATTCAAGGATGGTGGGGGTTTGAGAGAAAGAAGGGAATGGGGAGTTAAGTGCAAGGATGAGCCCTTAAATATCCCCCCTCCCCGCCGTTTTCCTTGTGATATTCGGAGTTGCGATAAGTAGCGCCTTCTACCAAGGTTCAAGATCAGAGTTCGTCCTTGCTTGCTCAATCCAGAGAGTTAGGTATCCTAATATAGAATCGTTTCTACCGAATATATCGAGGGTCATGGTAGTAGGTGCGCCAAAGGGGAGATGGGTGTTGGAGAGATGACGTCATGTCACTAGTTGAATAACGCTGTCCGTTGTATCAGGCAGTTGATCCCTTGTCAGAGAGTGTGAGGCTCGTGCAATCGAGGGTAGGCCTTGACCTCATTTCAGATAGCCGAAGTCAGGTGAACCGTTAGGGAGCGATCGCGAGCGGCATTGAGGTCTGAGCGATGGTCGGTCAAGGGTTGAAAGAGCCCGAGGGAGGCAGTGAACGATCGAGAGGTTTGATGGACGAGGTTCGCAATGGTTTCAATATTGCGTCAACGCGGTTGAGCATATTCAACAAGCGGCGTCGCGATTGAACCAGATGAGGCCGGTCGACGAAAAGGGAGCCTGAGTTCACAGCATAGATGTACGGGTGTGTATTTAGTACTGTAAATACAACGAACGTAGTTTAAAGACATACCTGGGTCACGGCATAGATGTACCAAGCGTGAACGCACTGAACGAGTACTGAACTCCAACAATCCAACAAGGGAAAATCAACAAAGACGACGCGCGAGGCGCTTACATACGCTACCCAATAAGGAAATCGAACCGTAATAAAATAGCGACATACAGAAAATGAAACATACGTTTCGTCAAGTCCCCAATTAGGGCAAAAAGGCGCCCACACGAGGTCACCGGTCGTATGGAAGGGATTTCCGGATATGAGTCCAAATGCGGAGGGAATACAATCGGAAACAAGTCTGGTGAGGCATCTCAAGGGTAATACAAGGTCAGGGCACGGTGTATGCATAGAGATGCAAAGAGAATAGAAAGACGGACCAGAAATTGGTTGAGGTATGCAAGGGGAATACAAACCGGGGGAAATGTTGTATAGCTTATGTAAACCTCTTGCATAGGGGTAAAATCATGGTAAGGGGCTGGTGGTAGGCCAAGACGGGTTTGCATTGGAATAAAATCCATTGAAATAGAATACATTGCGTCCACCGAAGTTTTGCATTGTAACAAAATCTTGGCGTGAACCTTCCATGTGACATGCCATTCTTGTGACGGCTTGGATGGCCTCGCATCCAATGGACATTCGTGGGAGCGTATCTAAACGCCACATTTCCTTACATGTTCCAAACCCTGTTCAGTGATGACTATATCAATTCCAATGACGAAAGAGAACCTACAATTTCCACCTCTGGCTGACACAGGAAACACAGATAGAAGTTATATGGCCACATTGGTACCTTGCCTTCATTCTGAAACTCTTCCAATGAAGATCCAGCCGCATAAAGTGATGGTTATTCTTGACATGTCGACAGAAGCTGTGTGAAACGGCGCGGTCCAGCTCGGTAGAAGAATCAGTGCCCACCATATCATGGTCTTGATACTGCACAGCGCCAGGGGGTTCGCTTGGGGCGTCGAGTCACGGCGCAGAGGTCTCATGGGGTTCCAGTCAAGGTACACATGGCGATGAAATCACTCAGGCTTGAACTCGAAGGGATCGACAAAGAGGTCATTGAAGTTCTCACAATGAAATACATAGTCAATACGACTGGTATGAGCAAGAAATAACCCTTTAGTCTACTCTTTGCAGCCTACAAGTTGTGGCACGGTGTCAGGCGAGAGGTTATCCGATTCGGGACAAGTTTCTATCATAGAGCGAGGGGCACCGCCAGTCTTCTATGGCGGGGACACGCCAAAATGAATTTTTCGGGTTCCTTGGGATCTATCAGCCTAAGTACGCGGCAAACTCTCAAGCCGTTGTTGAAATTAATATACTTTGTTGCCTTTCTCGCGCATTATAGTGGATCAGATCTCATTTCCTGTTGCGTCGACCTCTTGAGGAAATCGAATGGACATGTCGGGCCTGGTGAGGATAATGACACTATGAAGTAGTAAAGGCGTTTGGGAGACAGGCGATACCTTCTAACGAAAGCTTCGCTTACGGAATCGTGGTAGAGGGTGTACAAATACTGCTGGAGAACGTCGTTCCATCTTCATCCCGCCCTTTCAACTCAAACAACTCCAGGTTCAAGTTTTCTGGTGCTGAGCAGTAAGCATTGCTGAAAACCTGACGAAGATGATATGGCAAAAACTAACTCCTCGTTCCTAGCCCTCGGCAGGTCCTCTACATTTCGTTGGTACAGTCGTCTGGACGACAACTCGTTTTTTCGCGAACACATCCATTCACTCATTTCGACAACGAGCATGCTCTTCAAGTTCAACGCAGCTCTCCTCTTCACCACAGCGTTGATCGCGTCCAACGTTCTGAGCGTCGCTTCTGCACCTATTCTGTTAGTGCCTTTCATGACATGAGAGATGGCGGCTATACTCACAACTCGAGCCGTGCGCATGCCCGATGCCTTTTGGTTGACAGGAAACGAGAAGCAGGACTGGATATTACCAATCTCGTTCAGCGTGAGGGTCCCGGTGACATCATCCCCGCGCCTGAGGATCCATCAGCCGCTTTGGTGTAGGTGTAACAGCATCTGAAATGACGCAATATAACAGTACAAACTGACATATTTTGTTATCAGAGCGGCCATTTAGACGTCGTTCGAGAGTCACAGGATAAGTGACTCATCGAACAAAGTGATGACAGCTCGCTATCGAGAGCCTTCACACGCATCGTGCCTACCCGACCGATATGGATGAGGCAATATTTGGGATGGTCTGGACAACCTATTGTCTACTGGGCATGGGGAGTTGGAATCATCCTATTGGGACCCATACAGGATAGACGCGAGATACTGACGCATCCTTATAACGTACAAGATCTGTTGTAGTACTATCGGGTTTGCGGGGTCGTTGGTGTCGCCCTGCTTCTGCTATGTGCGGGTTTCATCACGAGAGAATCCGTTAGCGGCACAGCGCTGACCTCTGTGAATTATCTGAGTCATTCTGTACGAGAACAGAAGTTGACCCGGTTGGAGAGTCGGATATTTCAACGGTAAGGGGATTGTTAACTGGTTGTGTTGGAAGGGGCGACCAGTCAATTGCAAGCTCGCCAAGCCCCGTGAGGGATAGGATTGAAGAAAGTATTATCCTTTTGGAAATATGAAGATTCAAGAACCATGTCACATTGACAAAGAATGATGAAACTCACTGATCTCCCAGAAATCATTCATAATAATTAATACACCAACCGTAACTTCTTTTGGAAGAGTCACAGTCCAATTGGGTGGGCGGGTGGCAGTCCTCCGCGACTGCAACTCCCCCACGGTCACATCCTCTTACTTCCGACCAGATCCTGGTCGCGGAAGTCACACCAGTACTAGGGCCCATTGAACGCCTCCAACTGATTGTGGGTCGCTGGGTGTTTGCCTCAAGCGGGGCGGACTCATCTGAAGGGTGTTCCCCTTCAAGTTGAGGCTTCACAATATAACATCATGATATCGCCTTGGCAAATAATGATGAATCGAAGAAATCTATTTTTATCAATCTCTGTGACTAAACAGAAGCTACAATATCCACATCCGGCTGACACAGGAGACAGGGATGGAAGTTCCATGGCCACATTGGTACCTTGCGTTTATACTGAAACTCTCCCAATGAAGTGATATATCCTTGACATGTCGACAGAAGCTGTGTGAGACGGCATACTCTAGCTCGGTAGAAGAATCAGGGCTCGCTATATCATGATCTTGATACTGCGCGGCGTCAGGGGGTTTGTTTGGAACGTCGATGGGCGGCGCAGAAGCTTCGTGGTATTCCAGTCAAGCTACTCACGGTGGTGAAACCACTTCAGGTCTCGGAAGGAATCGAAAAAGAGGTCATTCTGAGGCTGAGCCCGAGATACTACATAGCCAACGCGACTGGCATTCGCAAGAAACGGCCTTTGAAGGTAGTGCTTGCAACGTACAAGTAGGAGTTCGTTTCATGGCGTTGGGGAGAGGTTATCTTCGGTACAAGTCTCTCACAGAACGGGAAGCGTCGTCAGTCGTTCATGGCAGGAACACGCCAAACAGAATTTGTTAGGGTTCATTGATATCTATCGAGCCTACGCGGCAAACTCTCAAGACGTTATTGCACTATTGCAACCAGTACTTTCCCCCTTTCTCGTGCTCTGCAAAAAAGATCAAATCTCGTTTCCTGTTCCGTCGGTCTCTTGGAGAAATCGAATGGACATGTCAGTTCTGGTGTGGCACTACTGTAGAAACATTGTCGTAAGTTCCAGTCACGCGTCACGCAAAGTCATTTTGGAGGCACAGATCATAATTATAATCCATCCGTCCATCCTTTGGAACTTGGGGCCAAGTCACCAATTGTATTGGTCCTAGGCGCTCAACATCCGAGAAAGGAGTTTTCATCAGATGTGCAATTTCTCGAATGCCTGCCGCGGACGACGTTGTAAACACAAGGTAAACTGCCCAATGATTGAGCTTGGGGTCATGGCTTTATGGAAGTTTGAGCCAAGGACACACGTCACTAAGGCCGATGGAACTTAGCTAGGACAAATTCTTGCGTCACGCATCCGAGTCACAGGAAGGGAACCTAGTCTGATAATGATAATGCTGGTAAAGTATCGATTACGAAAGGCGTCTGGGCGATGGGCGATACATTCTAACAGAAAGTTTTGCTTACGGAATCGTGGTCGAAAGGGCATAAATACGGCTGGAAAACGGCGTTTCACCTTCATCCCCACCCCCTCAACTCAAACAACCCCAGGTTCAAGTTCTCTGGTGCTGAGCAGTAAGCATCCCTGAAAAGCTGAAGATGACATGCAATACTGACCCCTCGTTCTTAGCCCCCGGCAGGTCCCTTACATTTCGTTGGTACAGTCGTCTGGACGACAACTTGTTTGATCGCAAAAGCATTCTTTCCTTTCGACGACGGGCATGCATTTCAAGTTCAACGTGACTCTTTTGCTCACCACTGCGTTGATCGTGTCGAATATTCTGAGTGCCGCTTCTGCACCTATTCTGTCAGTTTCTTTGATAACACGGACAGATGGCGACTATGCTCACAATTCGAGTTGGGCGTATGCTGACTACTGTTTGATGTACAGGGCACGGAGTGGAGGCGCTATACCAGACCCTCAGTCTTCAGGGGAAGACAGCTTCAATTTTGGGTAAGTCTAGCAGCA
Source organism: Meripilus lineatus (assembly GCA_027627245.1). Classification (NCBI taxonomy): domain Eukaryota; kingdom Fungi; phylum Basidiomycota; class Agaricomycetes; order Polyporales; family Meripilaceae; genus Meripilus; species Meripilus lineatus. The sequence continues at coordinate 59,486 of JANAWD010000031.1, read as the reverse complement.
CCTGAAACGATGCAACAACACCGGCACTAACTGACATATTGTGTGATAGGGACCCCACTGAACCAAATGTTAATTAACTGACTAGATAATTAACTGGTCGAACGGAGTACCGCCAACTCGCTATCTAGACCTTCTACGCACGTCGTGCCTGAAGCAGAATTTGGCGATCCAACAGAGAAGTAACGGTCCGGACAAGATATGTCAACCCTCCACGGAGAGCTGGAATTCGTCCTGTCGGCAACTAAAAAGGGACATAGGATGAGACGCGAAACATTGACATAACGTACAAGATCTGTTGTTGTTCTATCGAGTTTGCGGGACCACCGTTTTCGCCCTGGTTCTGCGATACATGGGTTTCATTACGAGAGAATCCGTTATCGGTGCAACGTGCGGCCCTGTGGATTCTCTAGGTCATGCCATAGAGAATAGATAACAGCCCGGTCAGAAAGTCCAATATTCCAATGGTAAGGCCAAACTTTTGAACTAGTTGTGGAGGAAGGCATGGCCGGTTAAGCTCCAAGTCCGGTGCGCTTGAGGAATCGGATTGAAGAAGGTATTCTCCTTTTGGAAATATGAAGATTCAAGATGAACATGTCATTTTGACAAAGAGCGATGAAACTCACTGATTTCCTGGAAATTATTCATCAGGATGGCAGTGGCTAATTCAAACCCTTCCGACCTGGAATTGGCACTTGAGGCATCGGCCGGAGGGGAGGACTCTACGAGCGGAAGTTCCATCGTCTCTCCATCAGAGAACTCGAGCAACAAGGGCTCGGCGGCATCAAGAGATGGTAGTCACCGATTTATCGGCACAGCAGAAGCATTTTCAGAAATTGTGGATTACCAAGACAAAGGATGCAGGGTCAATCGGTGTATGGAAGTTGATTTGGGGACAAATATCACATCCAGGAAATGGCGAGAAGGTACGTTGTTCTGGAGACATTCGCGAAGCGCTGAATTCTTGTGGCGAAACATACGCAGTGCATGAGTTTATGCAACCCGAGAGACGTATTGACACTCCGGGGTAATTGATCCGACCCATGACGATCACATTTGGGAAGCTCTCGGGACTGTATTATTAGTCGATTGTCTGGGGCAGAGACAATCCTGCGTATATGCTCGGAATGCTGATGCTATGATCGCGGCACAGCCCCCGAATATTGTTGGAATTATCACACGTTACAATACCCATGCGATATAGAGCGTACCATCTTATGATCAGATCATTGATCAGTTACATCTTCTTCAAATGGAAAGTGGACTAAGGGAAAGCCAGTCTACAATAATGTTCAAACCAGGAGACGGTTGAATGCGCGAGAGAATCAAGATACAGCTGCTTACGGAATCGAGAAGGGGCCGGAGAATAAATACGACCGGAAGCAATACCTGAACCCCACCCCGCTCTTGCCCTCTTTCGCTCATACATCTCAGATTCCTGGTGCTGAGCAGTAAGCATTCTCGAACTCTTCGAATTTCGCGGAAACGGTGCTCACATATCAGTAGCCCTCGGCAGGTCCTTTGCCTTTTCGTTGATACATTCGTCCGGGCGACCACTTTATCTGTCACACAAACATCAGTTCACTCCTTTCGACAACGACAATGCGCATCAACTTCTATACAACTCTCTTCATCGGCACAGTATTGGCCATGGTCAGTGGCCTTGGAGTTCAATCTGCTCCCGTTCCGTAGGCGGTTTCATCGAGAAGAAACCTGAAGGCAAACTCACTCGCACATTATTCATCTCTTTGCATTTATAGTACCAGCTCGCAACCAGTTGGGGACCCGGGACAAGGACAGGACAAGTCGACGCACTATGGGTTTCCTCTTTCGGATAAGATCGAAGCCAAAGGAGCTGGTATTTCATAGCATTAGGATCGGAGTTTGGGAACAGACCATGGTCAGACACTCAAGACAAGCTGGTCCCGACAGTGTTGGAGATATTTGTCGAACAATCACTGCAATCGAGGCCAATTCAAAGTCAGCTGTTCGGGCGCGCGCTCAGGCTAGAATAAGAGGTGCGCCGCGGTCGCTGCATAGAATGCCGCATGGGGCTGCTGGCGGATTCGAGTAGGATGAATGTGTAGTTGCAAATTTGGAGTAGTCCGGGGTCGCATTTCCTCGCTTCAGACCAGGAGTCTGATTGTCTCCAATTATGCTATTAACTTGGATGCACCATGGGACCTGGAAACATGAATGAATTAGTACAGGTTTGTGAGCGTCGAGGAACATCGGAACGTAACATCAAGCTTGAGTATTGAATCGTTGAAGGAGCATGCCGCAAGGGACACTGAAGTGAAAGTTCGAAATCCTCTGTTTCCTCGGCTGGGTGCCAGTGAGGAATTCAATTCGGAATTGGAATAAGGACTGTACCACTGACCGATAACTTAGCTGCATAGCGTATCATTGGAGAAGACCGCTGGTTAATTTGGAGAAACGTGCGACCGCGAGCGTCGTACTGGTGCCAACACTCGTCGCTTTCTCTACTTGCTCCCTCCATCTCAATCTCCGGTCTATGCTGATTCACAGATACTCGCTTTGTCTGTGGGGGAGACTTGGTGATCAGCTACCGTTACAGGTAAGTCTTGGTGCTTCCTTTGATTGCGCGTAAATGAGCTGGAACTTGGAGATATCGAATTTACACGCGTGGGTCAGCGACCAGTCGAGTACCTTTAACGCCATCGCCTCGAGTTTTCATATTCTCCCCTATCGTCTCTGAAGTGGTATTGTGTCGTCGACGTACCCATCCGTAACGCGATCGCGTTGAGTGTCGTCAGTGATTTCGAGGAGGTCTGCACCGTAGAAGAGATAGAGGATCGGGGACATTGGCGACCCTTGAGGAATCCCCGTGCTAGCTTGTAGAGGTTCAGAGGTGTCACAATAACCATTGAATTTCAGCTTGGTCGTTTTACCCGTAATGAAACTGCTGATCCACGCGACGAGGTCGTCAGGCACCTGTCGTTTGCGTAATTTATGTATCAGTCTGCTGTGTGACACGAGCGAAAGGCATGAGAAATATCTACGAAAAGGACTGAGGTGACTGCCTTGCTACGCGACGCGTTTTTGTTACGTTGTACCAGGTAGGGAACTGCATCAGTTGTCGTCCTGCCCGGTATACCTCCAAAGTGGTTGGGTAAAAGAAGACCATGGATCTCCGCTAAGGATGATGCCCGTCGGGCGATCACCGACTCCAGTACCTTGCCGATCGTATCTTCGAGCGCAATGGGTCTGTAGGCTTTGGGAATGACGTGATCAGGTTTGTAGTGTTTCTTTGATGTGACTGTACTGAAAATCTTCCTGAGTGTCGGTTGGTGTCCTACACGAAGGCATGCATTGAATATGTTGGTGAGAGACGGGATAATGATCATTGATGTGTCGGGTAGATTGGGTGGGGATTGCGTTGGGTCTTTGGGGGCTTAAGGCTTCGATGGCTTTCGCCGCTTCCTCTGTTGTGATCTCTGGGGAGTCGAGTGGTGTGGGGTATTCGAAGTCATCGAGGTCGTCCATGTTCGCACCCGGGGGTTACGGGAAAAGTGTATCGCGTAGTGTATTGCTTTTTTCGTCGTTGAGGGTCGCCATTCCTTGTGGACCTTCAACTCCATTGTCCTGCTCGCTGTGACGTTGGCTCCTGAGTGGTGTGCTTGTGGCCTGCCATTGACGGGTGCTTAACCACCAAACTTGGTGCCCCTCTGTCCTGGGTTGACTTTACCAGGGAGAGTCCCTCTAGCGGATTCCGTCTGGACTATGATTGGCCGGAATTTTCCAGCGCTTGTTTATATTACACAACTGCCATTTTTAGATACTGTAGTAGTGCAACATGTGGCCCTGTGGGTTGTCTACGGTCATGCCATAGAGAAAACAGACAGAAGTCAGCCCGGTCAGCAAGCCCGATATTCCAAAGGTAAGGCCAGACTTCCGAACTAGTTGTGGAGGAAGGCGTCACCAATCAAGCACTCCAAGTCTGGTGCGCTTGAGGCATGGGATTGAACATCATTGAAGAATTAAAGGGTGGAAATCTGAAGATTCAAGATTGGCATACGACTTTGATAAAAAGCGATGAGACTCACTAATTTCCCGGAAATCAACCATAAGGACGATAGAGCTAATGGGAACCTGTTCAACCTGGGATTATCACTTCGGGTGTCAACCCGACGGAAGGTTACGAGCGGAAGTTCCATCATAGTCCCATGGGAGAACCCGAGAGACAAAGGCTCAATGGCATCAAGAGATGGTAGTAATCTTTTTTGGGGGGTGCAGAAGCAGTTTTAAAACGTGTATATTCCAAGCGAAGGATGCATATTCAATCGGCGCGCAGTATCACGATCTAGTTTCTTCGGACTGTCATCCGCACATGGCCGCGTTGATTCAAGGGGTCAAATATTACTGCAGATATTCACTAAGCGCTGATACCTTGTGTCCCAAATGTGCACAGTGCATCTAATGCAGCCCGAGAGGATAATATGTCACACTCTCCGGGGTGATTGATCGGGCCAATAAGCACGTCCAGGGAGCTCTCGGGACTGCATTGTCCAGTCGGTTGTCCAGGGCAGGGACCTAGCTGAGTATATGTTCGGAATCCTCAGGTCATCCATGCCGTAGAGCTTCAAGATATTATTGGTCTCATCACATCCTACAAGAGGTTTCCATGCGATACAGAGCGTTCCATCTTGATGATCAGATCATTGCCCTGTTATATCTCGTTCGACTGGAAAGTGGACAGTAACTCAAGGAAGTCGGTCCACAATAATATTCGTACCGAGTTCGGTGAGACCGCTGAATGTGAGAGAGAATCAAGACGTTTGGGATCCAGCTGATGCATCTGTTGACGACTTTGCTTACGAAATCGAGGAGAAAGAATATAAATTCGGCCGTGAGCAGCACCTGAACCTCACCCCTCTCTTTCACCCGTACATCCCAGATTCCCTGGTGCTGAGCAGTAGGCATTCTCGAACCTTTCGAATGTCATGAAAACGATACTCACATGATTGCAGCCCTCGGCAGGTCCCTTTGCCTTCTCGTTGGTAAACTCGTCTGGACGACCACTTGTTCGATCACAAAGCATCAGTCGGCCCCTTTCGACGACGAAAATGCGTTTCAACCTCCATGCAACACTCTCGCTGATCATGGTATTGGTTTTGACCGATGTCCTAGGTGTTGCATCTGCTCCCATTCCGTACGTGCTTTCAATAGCAAACACGTTGGCAAGCTCACTTTATGCGTGTCTTCCTCGTTCCAGCGGAACAGTGGCAGGCCGGGACAGTCCAGAGAGTACACTGGCAGGGGTAGGTCAATCAGCACCTCATATCGTGGGACTCTAACAAACATTCTGATGAAAGTCCCGGAAACCCGAGGATGACGTAGCCGAAGTCATCGCCAATAAGTTGGTCAAACCCCCAGGTTAGATGAAGTTGGGATCAGATATGATCATCTCGACCATCCCAACGATCGCGATAGAGAGGAAGGCAAGACTTATTTCCTGGGAGCCGTGAGGCAATGGACGATAGGCAGTTGAATAATAGCTGTCAGGCTGCACAGGATGCAGCATGAGGCTCCTGGCGAATTTCGCAGTGACGTCCGAATCACGGTCCTGTAGTTGCGATATCGAGTTTGGTGTCATAGCTACTATTATGATAGCCTGGGGCCTTTGTAAATGGTTGACTCTAATGTAGTGACTGAGAAAGTGAACCAATGATTTGATGCGGATGTCGACTTGATAGAACCAGTTGATTGAACATGATGCATGAATAAAGAGACGTGGTCCGGCAAAAACAAGGGATCGCGGGTATTATGGGCGCTTGTGAGGTCCGAGAATTGATGCGCACTTGACATTGTGTATTGAAGCCACCTTCGTCTCGTTCTGTCCTTCGCCAGCCAGCAAACCCACCGCCCTCTCTTGCTCAACGCCAGGGCACATTCCAAAAGAATCATGGTATTCACACTGAGTGATCTTCTGGGATACACTTCCATAGGGTGTTGGCTAGGCGCACAGTTTCCGTAAGTCTGAACTTACAGCTTTCCCATCAAGATTACCCCGGATCCGATCCTCTTCGACTTCTTCTCCATTTAATTGCGCCATTTGCGTCAATCCTGTGCTCATATGACTCGAAAACTTTGCAGTCAGATCATCGAGAATATGAGGAGACAGTCTGTCGAGGGTCTTGCTTTGCCGTTTCTGGCAAATTGGATGTTGGGTAAGTCTCACATTGTCCCACTGCGTTTCCCTTGTTATGGGGAAGTTGCGGAACCCAATGCATATCTTGAATAGATTATTAATGGCTCCACCTTAACCCAGGCGACCTCTCAAATCTCATAGGTTGTATTTTAACACACCAACTACCCTTTCAAGTGAGTGGTTTTCGCCATTCCACCTTCATTGCGACCGTGAGACTCATGGTGTCAATACCAGACATATCTTGCAACTTACTTCTGCTTCATTGACGTATGCCTTCTGAGCCAATATCTATATTACCGCGAGCCCTCGAAGGCTGCAGGCTACCACCCTATTCGTACAAGAACCGCTTCAGTCGCCACGCAACGAAGGGCTATCATCACGNCGAGAGAGCGCCGACCCGATACCGAACCTTATCGAACGTTGCCGCCAATGTAGCTGCAGCGGCGGCTCTCGCGGCACAACAAGAAGAGCAAGCAAGGTGGCGGCGAGAGAGCATTGAGAGACCAAGGAGGAGTGCTACGGTTGATAATTTCCAGGAAGTTGAGTTAGGCGAAGATGATGAGGTTGACGACGAGACTCTGGCACGTTTGGCAGACAGTTTTCACTCGGAGGGTGGGAGGTCGAGTAGGCGGAAGACGGTGGCATGGAGTGGAGAGCGGCGCGGAGGTAGTCTGGGGAGGACTCGTCAATCCACATTATCACCATTAACCCACCATCGGCATCTTCACATGACCACCTCCCCTCCACCTACTGCTGATGCTCATGAGTTTCCAGGAAGGGGTAGGCCGCAGGCAAGAGAGTCCGGAGATGAAGGTGAAGACGGGGAATGGTCGACCTCAAGTGCTCACAGGAGGAGCTCGCGAGCGAGTAGGAAAGGAGCTACGATGGTGTTCATGGGGATGTGGGCATTATTCGGTCTCGGAACTCTTGCAGGAAGCAAGCGGGGTGTTCCTCTGTCTACTGGTCTACGGATAGGCAGGGTGCTGACTTTTGATGAGCCATATCCTGCATCTATTGCGGATGCCGGGGCCATTTTTGAAGCTAGAGATGTTACTGCGACTTTCCACCCACATCCTTCTCACCCAACGAAAGACTTTAATTCATCTTCACATCCCCCTCCAGAGGAGCCTGGTCCATCCAAGGAGTACATTATTGGACGTATCTCCGCATGGATATGTACCACTCTATATTTAACGTCACGATTACCCCAAATTTGGAAGAACGTGAGTATCTCCATCTTTTTCTCGGCGACTCTCAATCGACACCAACCTGCGTTTTTGTGAATCTCAGTTCGCTAGAAAATCCGTAGAGGTTGGTCCTCCTGTTATTTCTTGTGCAGTACGGGAGTACTTAGGACAGTTCCAGGGGCTCTCCATGTTTCTATTTGTATCCGCTTTTCTAGGAAACTTCTTCTACGTTGCTTCAATTCTTACATCCCCGAAGTTAAGCTTACCTCCTCATGAAGCCTCGGCTTTCCTTCGAGAGAGTATCCCGTAAGTCTCTGTTACCTCTTTTTTCGCAACCCCTGTGCCTAACGAGACATTTCAGTTATCTTCTCGGGAGCGGCGGAACCCTCATGTTTGACGTCACAATCGTCACCCAATCATTCATCTACAGACCGAAGGGACACATTCGTGGACGTAGAGTCTCACACAATGTGAGCGAAGAGGAGGCTGGGTTGTTGAGTGCGGGTGCTACAGGGGCAGAAGACCCTTCCACTCCTTCCCGTCGAAGAGTACCCCTCAGCGAGACAGAGGAGGACTCAGAATATCATACGAGATAAACTGAAGTTCAGGCTCGATTTTGATGGAGATTTCCACCTTCTTGCCTTCTTGGACTTTGTGATGCTGTTAATGCTATCTTGCTGTATAACATCGTGCATTCATAGAAGTACAACCCCTGTTGGGGTTCTGACCTGCGTCTCATGCTTGGGTAGCTGTATAGTTTGTTTTTGCAGTATAATCCATAATTCTTGGTCGAACTTGAATACGGTTGTGGCAACCCATCTTATTCGATCGCGACTTGAGATAGGCGCCTGGAATCAACTTCCGACTTATATCTTACTGTCCCTGTCTCCTCAAACTCTGACGACCTGCTGCGAACTCACCACACAATACCACTCACCTATATTCAACACTCCACAGAGCATGCCTCCACGGCCGGTTCATAAACGAGCAGCAGCATCAAATGGAGAGGGTTCCTCCCAACACGCAGCCAAGAAAACCCGTTTCGTTGAACCAGAAGATGACCCCGCGAATTTCGCGGATAACGTCGACTCTCAACTAGAGAATCCATCCGCACACAGAAAGGGACGCGTCAAGACGGAAGGATACGAATCAGATTCTAGTGACGATGGTGAGGGTGTGGTTTTGAGTCGGAGAGCAGGTGGCGCAGACAAAGACGGAGAAGATGAGGATGATGATATGTTCAATTTGGGTGATAAAGATGAGACTCAGAAAGATGATGCTGGGATGGGAGGGAAGAAGAAGAAAGAGGAGTATTTGATGGGGGGGATTATGGAGGGGCAGGAGTTTGGGAAGAGAGGGTCCGGGGAGGAGAGTGATGAGGAGGAGTCGGAGGATGAGGGTGAACCTGAAGATGAAGATGATGCTGAGAGGAGGAAGAAGGCTGGGATGGGGTATGAACTCTCTTCGTTTAATATGCGAGAAGAGATGGAGGAGGGGAAGTTTGCTGCCGATGGGACTTATGTTCGTTCGTTCGACCCTCACGCCGTGCATGACCGATGGATGGATGGCGTGGACGATAAGGAGATCAAGAAGGCTAGGAAGAGTCATAAAATGCAAGCCAAGATCGAGAAGGAGAAGATGAGGGCGGAGGAAAGGGAGTTGCAGCAGTTGGGAGGCAAGGAAGATATCGAGAAGGAAATGTTGAGGTTATTGAAGAAGGGGGAGACGGTACTCGAAGCTCTACAACGACTCGGTGCCAAAGCAAAGAAGAGTGCCCCCTCGAAGAAAAAGTGAGTTCTGCTGCATCTACTTTCTATCCTTCCATCATAACAAGTGTCCACTTTCCTTCAGGCCGCCCACCCGCTCCAAAACGGACGATACCACCATGGCAGTTGACAAACCACCGCCAAAACCAGCATCAGACATTGATACCATTACCCATCTTGCCTCCCTTCTCATGTCTCTCGGTGAGACCGACGTTTACTCCAAAACCTACGAAGAACTCGTTCGTAGCGTCCGTTCCGCAGGCAAGGTGGACCGATCATGGGTGCCCCCTTCTGCAGACGTAAAGTATGAATACAAGTGGGATGTCCCAGGTGCTACCGCAGAAGAGGGACAAATATTTGGTCCCTACAGCGAGGAAGAGATGCGGAGTTGGTACAAAGCCTCCTACTTCGGTGCTGCAGGAGAGAAAATCAAAATTCGACCCGTCGAGGGCGAATGGGGCGACTGGGACGATGTTGTGTCATGACGCAGGTGACGGTTCATGGACGAAATTCAATCATGTATTTCTAGTTATTCCTACTACTGTTAGTTTGCTCTATTCTGCATTGTCACTGTCCTTGATTATACATTAGTTTGGGTTAAAAATGCTACAACTGAAAACGGGTATTCTAACAATTCCGGATCCGTGAAACCCAAAGAAAACGAGGTGGCTCGGAAACCCAAGAGAGCAGAGTTGGTCTCAATGGCTGATATACTGAAAGACGAACGAAACTTCAGGTAGTCCCACTTCGGCTCGAAGCAGGTCGTCGTGGTTATTTCTAAGCTCATCATTGGTGAAGTGGTTCCATCTATCAAGGAATGAGTATCAGTGGCTATCCAGATGAGGTTGTAGTGCGGGAGGGAACTTACGTGCTTGCGTCTCCATATAATAGAGCCTGAGATTTGATGAGTTGTCGGCCGTTCTTGCATCGTTTGCACTTGAAAGTCTCATGCGTCTCACACAACGTCTTTTCGTTGAACAAGAACAATTTTCGGAGCGCGTCCAGGGAGAAATGTCTCTCCGTGTCTTCCTTCTCGTCCACGACAGCAGATGAGAGGGCCTGCTTGTTGGCTTGCCGTTGGAAAATTTTCTCCTCGATGGTCCCGGTAGAGATAAACCGATAGACAAAACCTGCCATGGTGGTATGTCATCAACGACCAGCGAGGATTGATGGAAATAAAAGAACTCACACTCTTTCTTCTGTCCGTCACGCCAAACACGAGCCAAGGCCTGTTGGTCAGCCGCTGGATTCCAATCTGTGTATTATCAGGAGTCAGGACATTTGACGATGAGATAGAAATTGAAGTGATCTAACCAGGATCGAACAAAATCAAACGGTTTGCGCCAATGAGGTTAATACCGCATCCACCAGCTTTACTACTCAATAAGAATACGAATTCTTTTCCTTCAGGATCGTTGAATTGGTCAACAAGCTTCTGACGTTTGTTGATGGTCATGCTTCCATCCAACCTGAAGTAACCATATCTGACGCGGACTTATAAGTAATTCGTCACATACAATCCCGAAGATGTACTCACTTTTTGCTTCTTAGGAGTTTCTCGAAGAGATCCAAGGTCTGGGTGTAATTACTGATGAGGACGATCTTGTCGTTGGTCTCTGCTCGCATTCGGGCCAAGAACCTAGACATGTTGGTGTCATTATTGCTTGCTCACAATTAGGGCATACATGCACCTTACCGTTCAAGAACGAGGAACTTGCCACTCCACTGACAGTGGACATCCGGGCTGCGTCCTCTTTCACGAGCGTTCGCACCCGCTCCATTAAACCCTTCGGGGATTAGGTTGTCAGATCCCCGTAGATCGTTGGGCAAATCAAGAAGTTCGGGGTGATTACACAACTTCTTGAGAATGTTGATCGCCTTCAATGGTTGTGAATCGGTTCCTCTAAGCAGGGCCTGAATCTCCGGAGACTTGATGAAAAGACGGTATAATGATAGCTGGAAATCCGAAAGTTGACAGAAGACGACTTGTTCGTACTTGACAGGAACTACGTGGAATGTCCGTGAATAGAAGGTCAAAGCACTTCGGAAATGACATACGATATTTCGAAAGAAGGTCATTGGTTCTTCGAATAATGAATTTCGCGACGAGACCACCAAGCTCCTTGAGTTTCTTCTCACTTTCTGCCTTGTTTGCATCGCTGGCATCGGCATCACGTCCCCGAATGATAGCATTCTCAAAGTTCTTCCTGAAGTCATTCTTCGAGCCGAGGAAATTGGGGTTGGCGAAGTTGAGCAATGAAAAGTACTCCGACAGGTCATTCTGTGAAACAATATGATGAGAAGGGTAATGGACGATATAGTATCGAGCGACCAAACTTGTATGGGTGTCCCAGAGAGAATCACACGTCTTCTAACGTTCAAACCATTCAAAGCTTGGAAAGTAAGGGATTCTATAGTACAAATGTGAATACGGGCATCAATAATCAGGAAACATGCCGTACCCGAATTCTTTAAGCGATGTCCCTCATCACAAAGGAGCAATCCAATGGAGCAATTAGCAAGATGTACACTGAGGGTCCGTAGGGTCTCATACGAAACAATCATGACTATTGGGAGACTTAGTGAGATTCATCAGACCGTCTCGATTGACGACTCACCTGGTTGTGAGACATTTCGTCCCCCTGCTGCGACCCAACGAGCGACCTTCTCCAACATCTCCGCCTTTCCTCCTTTCCCGTCGATAGCCAGAGCTGAGATCGCGTCTTTACCAAGCCATTTGACTGGTCGGGTTTCACCTTTTAGTAATGGAACACCTAGTCACATGAAGGAGAACAACACACCTAATTCATTGGCCCAATTCTTCACTAATGAAGAAGGACAAGCGATAATGCATTTCTCAATCGTCGCCTTGCTGGCTCGGGGAGACTGCTTGACCAAGGTCCAGAGAAGCGCGATACACTGTAAAGTCTTTCCAAGACCCATTTCGTCTGCCATAATGCAACCGTACTGGTTCTCGACAATCATACCAGTCGTGCACCTGTATAAGAACTATATGCGGTGTCAGCACTTGCACGAGAGCCTCAACCGAGCAGCATACCTTGACACCCTCCACTTGATGTGGACGAAGGACCTTGGAGAGACGAGGGTCAATGACCACGGCAACGTGAGGATTCTTCTTCTTCTGTTGGTTTCCTCCACCCAAGATAGCCCTCAAACTCTTATGTGGATTATATAACCCCGCATTCTTCTCTAACGCTTCCTTGGCCTCTCTCTCCTTCGCTTCCTCCTTCTCGCGCTCCTTCCTTTCTTCATCCGTCTCACGGTCATCTATCGTAGGGTCGTATAAGACAATGGCATGGTCACCCATGGGGTCGTGTAGGGGTCGGGGAATGATGTTGGCTAGTGGCCTAATCCCGAGGGCAACATTCGATATGGGTTTATGGATAATCTCCCCGTCGGCATTCTTCATCCCAGGAATAGCGAACGTTCGTCCCATTTGACTGAAGGGTTTCGCCTCAAAGACAGGGTAGACTTTAATGTTATTATCTCGAGGACTTTCGTAGGCACCGTCCTTGGGTGATTTCTTCTTTTTGTTCTTGCGAACAGGCTCGTTCTCTGAATCCGAGTCAGTGTTGGCACTGGATTCTTTGTAAGATACACGTTTCCGTTTTCGCTGGGGTTGGTCGCGCTGAACAACAAGTGTGGGTCTCTTGTATTGAGAGTTGACTCTGGTGCTCTCTTGGAGGCGGTCGATGACCTTGCCATCGGGAGTCACAGGGATCCTTCGAAGCATTCTAAGGGACTCTTTCTTATCCAAAGGTACGAGTATTGCTGCAGGGCGTAGCTGTATGCGGAGGGAGAGGAGCTTTTCGCGCGGCAAGTATGGCCGGTCACTGGTGGTATCGAAAGAATGGGAGTCAATGTCGGTCGCCTCGAAACACGCGGGCCTCAGCCGATCAATCATCCAACGCGTCGCGGTCACGGGATAGTAACGTGACCGTACCGCGCTTATTCTGACATGTTTTCCCACGCTCTCATTCAAGCAAGGATGGGACCTGATGGGACTCGGACAATCTGGAAACCAAAAACTGTATTATAATTATCTATCGGCGAAGAGTTCTATGATGTAACTAGTATAGGCTCAACCTATCCGTGACCAAATAAAATTATATGTAACAAAAATTGACGTGCTAAGCTCCCAGTGTGGATTCAAGCCTGCCTTAAGAATCCGAGTCGAGTCGAAGCTCAGGTAACACCTCCTCCAGCTCGTATCGAGGGGTCTGCAGATAGTAGCGGATAGATCCTTCCATAAAGCTCTCCCAAGCTTCTCGAGCCTTTCCTTCGCCCAAAATCCCCCTAGCACGCCCGACAAGCAGAGAGAGTCGTCCAATGAGGTTGGTGAGCTCCTCCAACTCTTCCCTCCCATTGGCCGTAGCAAGTTTAACCAGGAACGTCCTGGTCTCCCCCGCTTTCATTTCCTTATAGTAGGAAAAGATGTCACTAGTTAGAAGTATCATCAGTACTTATGAGCGGGAAAATATGGCAACATCACACACTTCACGATATTTACGATTTCCATCGTATCGCTGTGAACGGATTGCGGATTAGGATGTGATTGGATCCTTCTATATTCAAGCAATGCTTACGGGAAGGCTTGAATATATTCCTCTGTTTGCGGAGTGATATCTTTGGTCCATACGAAAGCGGCATAGGAAGGGATCAACCCGTCTTTGTCTCGAATATACTGGATGTAGGGAGCGGAGCTTTGATTGTAATCCATTTCCTTGGCGTGCTGTTGGAAGAGCTCGGAGTTGACGAAATCGATGGTACTGGAGTAAATCGCATGGGCTCCGTATGTTGTGAAATATTGTTGGAGGTTATGACAGGCTTCCACCAAGCAGTCGAGAGCTGGATGAAGCTGAGGCAAACCGGAGCAGAGCCGGGGAACAAACTCTCGCACAGCAGCAGTATCTAGTAAACCGTCATCGACCAGCACAACGAGGCCAGTGTACAAGGCGATTTCTGCTTGAACTTCTGGGGCAACGTGGTGATATGAAGCCGTGGCGATGGAGTAACCAACAACGAAAGGCTTCTTGTAGATATGTCTTTCCATGCCGAGGTTCCATTTAGAAAGTCTCTCTTGAACGATTTTATCGACCGTCGGGTGAGGACGCTGCATCTCGGATTTTGAGTCTGGAACAGAACCAGGGAATTGAGCAATGATTCCCCGTAGCATCTTTGCGAGAAGCACAGCGCTCTGACGCGACAGTTAGTAAATGTCATCTTGCATCGATTGACGGACGAAGACTTACATGGGGTGACTGGTGATTGCACATGGCAGGTACTCCTAGGAGAGCGATGTTGAGAAATGTGATGGGTGAATGTACTGGAGAGATCTAGTGTATCTTGGGCCTTCCTTCCAAACGAGAGACCCAGGATGGCTTTTATAACCTATTAAAACAATGAAGTACGTGCACCGCTGTGGAACAAAAGCACTACACCTTGAGTAATCCAACTTGACCTTTCCTCACCAAACTCACTCATGATTGTTTCACTTCAGCCGTGGTCCTTGCTTGCATAGGAACGTATGTCAGCCTATGTTTTGAACATGCATTTTAATCACTGCCGTTGAAACTTGCTCCGCGGCTTTGGTCACCGGCTGCGATCCGCGCACTCCTACGTATCCGCTCACAAAGCCTACCTCGAAAAAGGGTATTCGTCACTAAGCAAGATCATAAGCGGGAGAGGAATCATAGGTAGAACATAACAACCCGACATGTTTCAGGAGCGTACGACCATTGGTGCAAGGAAACTGGAGAGCAAGGTCAAACCGACCGGCAAATCAGGAACACAACCCAGACATCCGCCTTTACTGTGAATGCAGAGTGAGGGAATTTTTGAGGCGGTCGGAACTCGAACTGAGGACGGTCATCAGAAATGGCGCATCCCCGTGATAAATGATCCTCAATAGAGTGGGGAGGGCGCGAAGTACGTACCTTTGCTAAGCTCTTTTGAGAGGAGCCAGTCCATGAGAACGCCGAGAACTGTTAGAACCTCTCAGAGACGCTATATCCGTACGCACATATCCTAGACGCTGTCCTGAAGTTGTTTAGTTTCTCAGTCCCGTCGGTAAACGCTCACAGTATTTCCTGTGTTTGAACTGTTATCTTCATGTAGCAAGTTACATGAAACCCAAACATAGAGATCTCACTTCCTACGCTGTAGCACAACGACTTCCCAAAAAGGAATCTCAAAACAATGTTGAAAGTTAGTAAGTAATGCCCTTACCGACGTACGTTCTGCGGTGGGGTTGGTAGTCTCGTTCCGACTGTGGAGGATTGTCCTTCATTGAGGACGGTCGTTTTCGAGTACTGGATTGGTCATTACCCTCCGGTACCGTCGGGACGACAAAAGAATTCATTCCCGACAAGCATCCGCTCGTGTTTCGTTCCGAATTGTACTGGTTGATGTATGTAAGGCAAGATACCGAGTTGCACAAATGCTACTCATCTTGTGCAAACACCCAATCCGGTGCAGCGTCGAACACGGAACTGGTCGATGTTCACAGCCCTGCCTCGGAAGGCGGCTGACGGTTGTGGAACCCTGGATGAGCTGACTCCGATTGGACCTCGTCGGGCTCATCGGTCACCGGTCACCAGTACCCGAGAAAACGCTCCATCTCTCCTCTCGCTGGTTTCGTTCCGCCTATTGAGGCAGCAGATGAAAGCAATTCATATAAGAAATTATACCAAAACTATACTTTGGGAGACACTTTGCACATAACATCAAGAAACCGAATTTTCAGCATAGGTAGAGACTATGTTCGGTGGCAAGAGCAAGGGAATTATGACCACTTCACCATCGCGCAGTATCTGCCTTCATAACAGCATCGCAGTATGCAGCGTCATTCTCAATGACCACCTCTGAGACCACGATGTTTTCAACAAGTCCAAGCAACGTCGCTGGGAAGCCGAGCTTGTGCGCAAGGAGGTTATTCTCGGGGGAAATGAATGCGAGAAGGTTTCCCCCAATCATTGCGACAAACTACAGGCGAAATGATTTTGTGGTGAGAAAACGGGTCACGGTGATATAACTAACGGGCGACCTACTAATTCTCCGTTGTAAAGGCGCCTCTGTACGCGCTCATAATGTGCCTTCTGTTCTTCAGTCCCTTCATTCAAGACGATTCTCGCACATGAGCCACCGGACTTCAAGGCAGAGACCAATTCCAGAGCAGCGTCATCTTTATAAAACTTGCCCGGGGGTCCTCGAGTAGACCTAGTAACGACTTCGTCTAAAGGCTTGAGAGTTGATAGGGTCGGCGGAGATATATCCTTCAGAAGGACTGGGACGCTTATGGCCGTATCCAGCGCGAGGAGAAACGTGGGCTGAACATTCACAAGGACGCTGTAGAATAAAGTCAGGGGACGCTATACTCGGAGGGTATCAATAAAATTTGCGTACGGCGGTGTTGATGCCTTCGACAGTGAATCGCCGTAACCAATGCCCCTGAGCAATACGAATCGGTCATGAATCTAGCAAACACGCATCCTTGATGATCACTTACAAAGGACCGAATATCGTGGTCTGTTTCCACGCAGAACCAAAGGCAGTAGGGCCTGGAGCCGATTTGGGCTTTGTCGTCTCGATGACTATAGGTTCATTGCTTACACCTCTAGGATAACGTGAAATGGTGTGGATAACTAAATAGTACGGCTACCACTTACGCAGCAGAGGCGACCACCTCTTCGACCCCTTTGTCTGCGTCTGCGAAAGGCAGAGGTGCAGAAGGGGTTTGCTCCTCGACGAAATCGGGAAGTTCTTGAGCTTCGTTAGTGTCGAGACCAGCCGGTTGTAGAACTTCATCGCGTGCCCCATCAGGAAGCCCATTCAACACTGGTTCGTCTGCATTGGGTAATTCAGCGTCTTCAACATCCTGCATATCCACATCATGTGTGGAAGCGTCAGCCGCCGTGGATTCATCTTTTTCGGCTGGACGAGGATTTTTGCCCTTGCGAGAAGATGTAGATCCATTAGGCTTTTTGGGGACGATGATAGGACCACCTGGGCTGGAACTCGGGGGTTTGCTGCCCGTCTTTTTGAGTTGCAGCCCAATTGAAGACCGCCCAGGTCCAACTTTGGGTTTTCCAACACGAGTCCGTGCCGTTGGTATCTCAGGTTGAATAGCTTGTGCCACCAACCCAGATTCTTCCCCCATTCGTGCTGTAAGCTTGGCTTTCGTGTCAATTCGGTCACTCTCTGGAACACGAGTGAATGGTTGGTCCATCATCTTAACCCGAGGGTTGGCTTCCTTAGCTCGATGAGCGGGGATGACGGGCTTTGGCTTGACCCCACGAGGGGGACCAATCTTCAGGGGCATTTGAGCAGATCCCGATTGTGACTTCGGTAGACTCGCTGATGATATGCGCGAGGCCGACTCTGGTTCAGAGGGTAATTGTACTGGAGGTGGAAGCGGCCTGGATCTGGTCGGAGATTTGGTTGGAATCGGTTTCGAGATGTTCAACTCCCTGTCGGACTCCTCCGAGTCTGAGATGATTTCTATGGGTTGCTCCCGAGAAGGACGGTTCCGCAACAGGTTCTTTGTGGATGTCTTCGAAGCGTCTTTAGGTGCGGTTGAGGATCTCGTCGATGGTTTCTCGATACCTGACAGTGTGCCTAGTCCAACTGCATTGGCAGGTATTGAACGATTTTTTGCTGCAGTAGCTCGTTTTGAAGTGCTTGGGGTTGGCCCTTCGTTGTGGCTACGTAGACGCTTTGAAGGTGGAGCATCCGAAGAATGGGCACTGCGACGTTTTCGCTGCGAGACGGGCTCCTCATCATCCGACTGGGGGACCTCGAAGTCCGAATCGTCCAGAGCATCACTCAACGGGTCATCAACTCTAGCTTTTGGCTTCACTCTCTCTACGTTGCATTCAATATAGCACCGTTAAGATCCATCGACGTCCACTCACTCGGAGGGCCCCTTGGGAAAATCTCCTCATCAAGCTTAAAGAGGGACATCTTCCTGTAATCTCGCTCTTCTCCTACTTTATCCCAGAATGACTTGATGAAGTGCTGGGAACCTTCCGTAAAGCTTTCGGGGGGTTCCCACCTGGTAGAAGTAACAGTAAACATACATATACAATATCGCGACGGCGTATAAGTCTAGCAGCTCGCACAGCCTTGCAGTAACAAGACGAATGTGCAAATGTGATGGAAAGGTACTGTACTCACGTATTGTCACTTTCTGCGTCATAACCTTTCCACTAAACTCCGTCTTAGCATGAGACACGGTGTTGAACACATACTGCACTCCACCCACCTTGACGTAGTAACTCTGTAACCCGGCGGTTAGTCATTGTGTGGAACCCTATAAATATCCAACACGTACCCATACTTTCTTACCACCTTTTCGTGAAACAACGTGAGCACGAAGGATACACTCTAGATGAAATGTTAGTCTCGGGGATGTGACGACCACGGGGTCATGCTGCTAACGCACCGACTTCGTATTCTTCTTCGGTCATTCTGGATCAATCACAGCGCGTAATCTATAGATAGAGACTGAAATCCAGTCTTTGAAAGGGGTAACAAGACTCAAAGGGCTCCGTATGGGTATGGGTGGGTGATGAGAGAAGTCACGGTGTAGGAAAGAGGCACATAGAAGTTAGACGCTCAAGGCGCGTCGCGTGTGTACATGTTTGCATCCACCGTGAAGCGAGTGTTGGTGCCTGTGAGCTTTGCCGTCCCTTCCAGAAAAAACGCGGTGGGTCAAAGGCCTCTACCCCATTCGCGAATTGGTTCGCTCATATATGTTGCACTCTTATCCTTGTCTTGTTCGAGTAGATCCGATTCGCATGCATCTCTCTGCTCGGCAGGAATTCAGGACTTCGGAAGTTGAAAGATTGCTTTGAATACGTAAGTATTCTACCCAAGAAATGACATACACATGTTAGATACAAATACACTGCGAGGTACCGGAGACACAGACGACTGCATTATGAGAGACGATATTCAATGATTGTATGCAAGAGAACGACGACGAATAGAGATAGAATAACTTGAGATAGCATCGTTCCTTTCAAGCCGCCTTATGCCGCAACAATTGGTAGGATACGCGAAGCAATAAGACAATCCCTGACCCAACCAAAGTGGACGCAAGTGACACCCTTTGCCTTCACGCGCTTCACGTCGCTCTCTGCCTTGACAACGATATAGTCAAATCGGCTGAGTGCCTTGGACGCCTGTTTTGCTTCGGCGACAGCTTCAACACGTGAGGCACCCATAGAGAGAATAATTTGGGGTATCGAAATCAGAGGATTCTACGACGGGGTGAGTACAAGCATATGGCCAGAGAGATTGCGACATACCCGGTCTTTCTTCGACACAGGGACATAATCTGAAGCAAGGCACAAGATGTCTTTTTCACGAAAGACTTTTGCTGGGGCAGGATTACCCATTATCTCATGAAGTTGGAGTGGACTGTTGCCCCACTCGAAATCCACAAGTTGGGACACGCGCAAGAAGGTTTGTTCACAGTAGCCTGCAGGAAGAAGGAATGGTGACCAAGCGACGTCGCTCTTCCCCTGGGGTTGAAAGAGTCAACGATTTGAGGTAACCGAAGCGACTGTTCCCTTACCTCAGCAATAACTTTCTCGAGCCAATCAAGGGAAAGACACGGGACACCGAGCGCGAGGGCAATAAGATATTTTGGTGTACGATGAGCATCGTCCGACAGGAGGAAAACCCGGTCGATATCCCTCCGGGAAGATGTAACGTCCTCAGCATCAAGAACCCATCGTTTTCCCGCTGCTGAAAGCCTTCCGTCCATGGAGAATATGGAATCCCAATCTTCAAGGACGATACCGCCATTCCCTTTTATAGATGACACCAAACGATCTTTGTCCTGGTTCCGGCTCTGATTCCCAGGGCTCAAGCTGACCACAAACCCCGTATTCGCAAGGAGGTTGCGAGTGCCTTTAATAGACTCCACGCTGGCGAGAGAGTGCTTTGAAGGAGTTGGCGTTTTGATGGACTTGGATATGACAGGCACAATGTCATCTCCCTGGACGACTCGATCCTTCCACTGACTTGTGATGCTCCGTGCTGCAATCCTGATGTCTTGAACAGGGACTCTGCATCGAACTCCTCCGCGATTCATCTCCACAGCAATATCGGTATCCAGGTCGGCACCCTCTGTGTCGTCGATAACCTGTGCCCTTTCGCTGGAATTAATCAAAACATGGTCACCCTGCTTCAACCGACAGATCCTCATCTTGGAGACTTCAACAACGTCCGAGGTGCCGTCATCGAAGTTGATAGTATACTGAGTTATCGCGCGATCATCGCGGCGGTAGACGACTCCAGGATAAAAGTGTCCATCTTGCTTCCACAACGCAAAAACGCGGGTCGGAGTCGGGCCATTTCGCAGCACAGACCCTGCCTTTGCTCTCTTTGAAGGACGCGTCGCGGGCGTATTGGATTTGGTCGTCTTCGTAGATGACCGAGAGATCGGTCCCTTCAAGTTAGAAGATACATTGCGCTTGCGTTTCCGGGAGCTAGCCACTGTTGGAAGCTCGTCAATCGACTCCACTTCCATCTGGTCATCATCAGCGGCTTCGGTCTCACAACCGGAGTCACTGTTCGCACCGTCAGCCGGAACAGCATTAGCTGGTGTCTGGCGTTCATGAGAATGAGACGAGGATCCAGTAGGGATAACTACAGGCGTCGTCGCGCGAGATTTGTCATTGGAACGGGACTTCTTGGGGTCAGGACGAGCCTTCATGGGATGATCCAGATGAGGATTTGACGACGGGACAACACCAGTTTCCCAGGAACCACTTGGAGGTACAAGTCCGATAGCAGCCGCGATACCTGGGGGCAACTTGGGGACTGTGTCAAGGGGAGGTAGGACGGGAGGAGGCATTTTCTGGCCAGAATCGTTCCTGGCAAGAGTTCGGTTGGCGAGAGGTTCGTCGGAGTCTTCGTCACCTTCGTCGAGCTGTCGTTCAGCAGGCTCCGTGACGTTGGGTTCTATGAGCGTTTGATTTGCACGGACAGGTGACACTGGATTGTTAATAAGTTGCGTTGCCTCTGAATCTGGAACGATGTCCATGTCTGAGACGTCGTGGGGACCATCATTGCCACGATTACGAACAGGTTCATCTGTTGTGGCATGGTGGCTGGTATGCGTACGCGAGTACGCTTCATTATAGCGTCTTGCGAGATCTGCAAGCGCAGCTTCGTCCGCAAGCTGTGAATCCTGCACCTCGGTCAAAGTTACATCTCGCTGTCGGGGTTGCAACCCCCTGAAACGCCACGTCTTTGCGGGATTGACCATGCTCAACAAGCCCTTCGGAGCGTTTGTGGATTGTTGGGGAGTCGTCTGGGGAGGTTGAGGGATATCTGATTCGACGGGGTATGTTACCAACCTGCCGGTCTCAGGGACCCCATCAGCGGGCTGAGTTGTTTCCTCTACGACTTGTGTGGCCACCTGGGTCGCTACCTCTGTAGAATCACCACGGCCATACGGACTTGAGGGCTCGGTCGAAGCATATCGTGGACTAGAAAGTTGTGTCGCCACCGGTACTTCGTCATCATCGGATGCATAGATGTTTCTTCTGACTGGCGGTGGTGGTGCTTGAGTGTAAGGCTTGAAATCTTGATCAAAGGATTGTGGTTGAGCATGTGGCCCATCAAAGATTTCGGAATCCTGAGACGTTTTATCTGGCTGAGAGGCCTCCGAAGACTGGGATAGGGCACTCAACGAGCTACCCTGAGAAGGCTCAGATGGTGTCCCAACTACGAGGATCTCCCCGCGGGGAAATGGTCGAGCACCGGGTGGCTCAGAGCGACGATTTTGAGGAAGAGACGCGTACATGGGGACAACGGGAGAAGATGAAGCAGGGAAATCGTCGGGGTCCTCTTCTATACAAGAATCTTGAGAGCGTCCCAACTCCGACAAAGGTATTTGAAAGTTCTTTGATGTCTCCATGTAACGTTTCTCCCGAATTGTGTGTGGCAAGGGGCCGGCGAATGAATCATCTGACGAGGGCGAAAGGGACCTTTGTCTTGCGAGTGGCTTCTGTTGACCTCTTTTCAGCCCGCGGAGTTCTCGAGGAGCGTGAAGAGTTCTGGGTGGCACCGCTGGTTCCTTGTTCGGCAAAGGTCTCTTTTGTTTGTCGCCTCGTGAGGAGGCATTTTCAGGCGGAACAACTGGACGTGCGCGTTCGCCCTTGTTCTTTCCATCGCGGGAGTTGGGTTTAGAAACGGGGTGGGCAGGTGTATCGCGCTTGGTTTCATTGGGTTTAAGACTCGACTTCGCAGCTCCTGGAATCTCGTCAGATTGTGATTGGGTCTCAGCGAGTCCGTAAAAGTGGATTTGAGGCAATGGAGCTCGAACATTCGAATCGGAGGGCGCCGCTACGTTATGTTCGCGTTCCACGGGCTGGGCAGCCAACTTCTCCACAACTTTCGTACCTCCACGAAGAACGTTTGCAATCAATTGGCTTGCCTGCGTTTCATCACTTCTGCAATAATGTACATTGTCATTATGAGCATTGTCCACTTGGATGTCTCCAGACTTACATGTCACATGAGGAGTCATTCATCTCAGAACACAGTTTCTCTGGCGGTCATCTAACAAAAGGAAGCTTTGGGAGACATTAATCAATACATCGTGCTCGAAGTCGCGTCGTGCCACTCACAAAGTCTCTTGTAGTATCTTCGATTGTGGCCTTCTCCTATCGGCCAATGTATCGTGCCAGATTTCTGTTCCGTTGTAGGTATCCAAAAGTGATACGTTCTTGGTCAATAGCAGTGGTGGATACTCCGAGAAATAGGTGGTCGTTTTGGTGTCGGAAACGGGAGCGATGTGGTGTTTACGCAACTCATATATTGCGAAGTCTCGCATTGGGCGCCTGAGGGACGCGGTCACCTGATCAGTCTCGACCTGCTCGGGCGCTTAGGAAGAGGAGTTGTGCCGTCAACCTTGTGTGCGTTGTTCACAAAGCAGGTCCTCCATCACCACCAGCAACCCTGGCTCAACATCGCGCTGGCCGCTGTGTCCAAGCCAGAACATTCACTTTCAAATAACCATTTTACCATTCGTTTCAGTTCCCGTTCCTTCCATGGCGCCACACAACGACCAATACCATGATGCCGTAAAACATCGAGACAAATACAAAAAAGTTACAAAACGGCGAAAATACAGACAAGACCACTCTGTCGATCTCGTTGAAAGACCTTCGAGGGAAAAAGAGAACGATAGCAAGCACACACAGTCACACTCTAAATACTACAAATCCAAGGCGCACACTGTTAAGGCTCGACCGAAGGACACAAACCACCAAGCTCAATTCAAGAAGCCCACCACTGATGTGGACGTCAACGCGGTTCCTAACCCCGCCCCTGATGCTGGAATTACGCTAATCCCTGCGAACACGGCGGGATCGACGCTCTCGGTACATACTGGAATCTTGCCGGTGGTCGCACCGACGGCAACAGTCACCTCAGGATTCCCACCTCTCCCCACGAACGCATTTCTCATACCATCTAGTGTATCTCCGGCAGCGACCGAGACATCTTTATCAACTGGACCTCTTGAAACGTCTTCTGCTCCACCAACTAGGAACCACACATCTGGACATTTATCACCTACAGCTATTGCTCTCATCTCGGTGGGATCTTTCTTCACGGTCCTGGTCACGACCATCATAATCTGCATGTGTCGACGTCCTCGAAAACGCTCGCACCCAACACCTTCTCTCCCAATCCTGCAGGATGCCTATGCAGAGCGGAAAGTAGATGCCGACGAAGAATCTCTGTTTGGTGGACGGGACAGGAACTCTGCCAGAGCGGTCTTGTGGCCTTGGACGCAATATTCTCAGCCTCAGTTTACGCCAGTAGAACCAGCTGTCACCAAAGAACCTGAACTGAAACCCGCTCTGAAGAGGGTATCTGTGCCCTTGGACGAGAAGACCGCTTACCCCTTCACCGGATATGGAGCAACAGCTACCGATACTCTCCAACCTCCTCAGCCTACTCCTCTTCAGTCTCAAATACAATCAGCGTTCACCAGAGCAGCAAACCGTGTTTCGGCAATGTCGATGTCTATCTACCCCAACTCTCCTCAGTCAACCGGCTATGGTGGAATCGGCCTCGCTTTCGGTGGTACCGCCTCTCCATTGACGGCAGACGGTCAACCCGTTCTTCAGAGAAGCAACTCTAAGGGTGCAAACAGGCGATATTCGAAGACAGCACGACAAAGTGTGGCTTTCTTGGGAGATTTCATAGGACAGGACTCGTATGTTATCGGAGATCCAGCTCCGCTACCTAAACAGGGTCTTACTGCGTCTACGTCACTGGGAAATCGGGCAAGGGTGAAACCCTCATACACACCAGCATCAGCACTTCGAACCTCCACCTCTGTTTCTGCTCTCTCTACGAACACGCAACCCCTCGGCTCAGGCAATACCGGCAACACTGGAAAATCCTTCGCAGATAGTGCTTTCGTTCTTCCTCCTCTTTCTCCCGTCACGAAATCAGACGAACGACGAGAACGCGACACAAGAGCCCTAACCTCTGCCCTTGGTCTAGCCAGCCCCCCTCCACCCCCATCTTCTCCTCAGGGCACCTTATACCCCGACGATTCCATCACATTAGCAGGAGACCGAAGACGAAGCAGACCTTTCAGCCAGAACCGCCGTCACAGCCAAATCGGAAGTCCCATAGATGCTGGTATCCGCCTCGGTAACCTGATGCTCACAGACTTCCAAAGTATGGCATCACTCCCTTCGACGAGAGTAGTAGCTCCACCACCACCTGCTCCTACGAGAGCAAAGCCTATCACTCGGAAACGTGCAGACGATAAGCCTCCCCGGGTTCCTTCGCCTCCTCCACTTCCGTCTTTGGCGCAGATGGCTATGGCACATACGAATGGAGACGCATATTCGGACTACAGGAGTCCTACTTATAGTATCTATGGGTTGTATGAAGCAGATCGGAAGAGCAAGGTTCCCGGTCAAGGGGACTATTGACTCGATATGTAAAAGTAGTAGTTTAATCCACCGAACACATCTCTAGTTATAATTTATTTAGATTTGTATCCATACCACATCCATTTGGTTATTTATTAGTACTTAAACACATCTCAGCGAAATTGTGCGATTGTTAGCAAACAGCGAGTGAATTAAGAAAGACAGAGAGAAAGGGGAAAGCAAAGCAGAGCATCCTCGTTTAAGACTTTAGTTTGGTATCACAATGAGCCAGAGCCTATGTGGCCCTCTCAGGTATCTCCCGGGATTTAACCCTCTGGAACTCTTCGTCCATTTCAGTATCCGTCCAAGACTCCTCGAGTTGTGGGGTATGAGATGGAGCTTGGAGGCTTCCTGAAGCCAAACGAGCCTGCTTCTCCTTCTCCCGTCGATCCTCCTCGGCTTTCTCCGCTTCCACTTCTTTGACCAACGTCGCAAGTTCTGCTTCCAGTTCTGACTCGTCGATCCCCACATCTGTTTGTGCCATATCGACGCCGACACGGATGGCCTCGTCGATATCCTTAGCGTCAGCGTTTGCAGAGGCCATGGCGTCCATTGTCTCGTCAATCTTCTCTCTTTGTAGGGAGGGGTGAGACAAGATTGCGCGCAGGGTTGCGGTAGAGGTCTCATAAGATCTCATAATCTGTCACGACGTAAGTCAGGGAAAGAGATATATGCGCTGGGACTACGTACCTCTACGTCGCCAGCCGCAGCTTCCACACGTATCAACGTGGAATGCAGGGTTTCAAGCGAACCCAGTCGTTTTTTCAACAAGTCCTCTAGTTGTTTCTTGGAACGGAGGTGACTGAGTGCTAATTCCTGCTGCTTCCGACGCAGGGCGAACGAGATCCTCTCCTTGCGGCTATGAATAAATTGTCAAAAAGGGACTCATGATAAGCGGATTAGTTTGACTCACTGTTCGATTTGACGTTGGATATTGTCAACTTGAGCTTGGAGGTTCTCTATTCCGGTCTTCAACTCCAAAACCCCGGAATCAACGACAGATATCTCTGCCGAAGCTTCACCATACACATCAAGGAATTTAATGACCTGCAGGTGTAAATTGAGACATCAATGATCATGATCGATATTAGCACTTACCTCTCCTTGCGTCACAACAACCTTCCTATCCCTCTCCAAAAACTTCAAAACGAGCTTCATGTCCAGATCGGAAAGGACGACACCCTCCAGCGCTACGCTCGCGAATTCCCGTTTGAAGCTCTCAAACCTATACAAGGAATCCGCAAGGGACAATCCCGCCTTGATCTGTTGCTTTTGGAGTATCCCATCAGCTGCCCTCTCAACAAGGCCTAACACCACATAATCGCCTTTAACCTGTTTCCACCGCTCCGCGTCGCCAGAGTGACCTCCGACAGCTTCATCCGAGTTCACGATACTGAGCTGTTGCAACGCCCACCAAAGGGGTTTCCCCACAACGAAAGCAGCGATTCGATAAGGTAGCCAACCTGGATCATAAACTGATTTGGAGTCATTCAGGAACTGCGTAAGCGGGAAGTAGGACTTTGCTTCGCATAGCTCGGCCTTCGCTAGTATGACTTGTGATCAGCTCGACACTATTGTGTAGGATGTAAGAATCCCTACGATGACGCCAGCAAGGCTGAGAGGTTTCCCGATCCCCTCGTATCGGAATTCGTCCGCGAGTGATGATCCGGAAGCATGCAAAACAAGACGGTCGGGAGTAGAACTAGGCTGTGATTGCCATCCCGCAAGCAGAACAGCCTCTAGGGTTCGTCGCCACCATTCTACGTTCGAAGTATAGGATGTAGGATTGGAGTGTTTCTGTCGAAGAAAATCGGAGTACAATGATTTGAGACGGGAGGTCGAAATCAGTTGATACGGTGGTAACGTTGCTAGTCGTGAGTGAGAAAGTACGTGAGATGTCATCGCCTGGAATAAGAGGGTAAAAAGCAGAGAGGTATGCAAGGTATGTGATGGTGGTTGAAAGGAACTTGAAAGAACCCCCACCAACGGACTCAGACTCGGAGTGACCTCGTTGCTCGGCAAGGAAACCAAGGCCACTCATTACAGACATCCCAAAGTGGAAAGTGACACGTGGTAAACACGGTCACGGGGAATTCTTTACTCAGATCGCGTCGCGTCTGTGGCTATCTGTCTTCACAACGAAGGAGGGTTGAGAGAGGCCTCAAAATATGCGTAATGTTATTCATTGAAGAAAAGATAGTACAAAGTGAATGCGAAAACAATAACATGAGAGCAAAAGAGAGGTAGCAGGGCTCATCGCATAAGTTCTTCAAAGCATATTGTACAGAAAGCTTGGCTTTTAGTTTGATTGGTGCAACCAGTTAGGAAAACGAGTATGTGGAATTATTATAGTTCATGCTATGTCCTTGATAACTCATATCCCCTGCAGGGTAAGTGCCCGCAGAATAGGTGCCTGCAGAGGAATTGTCTGCAGAAAAGGTACCCATTGAGGAGCCAGCTGCGGAGAAGGTGCCCACAGAGGAGCCAGCTGCAGGATAGGTGCCCACAGAGGAGCCGGCTGCAGAATAGGTGCCCATAGAGGGGCCAGCGGTAGAATAGGAATATGTTCCCTCAGAGGGACCAGCTGCAGAAAAGGTGCCCACAGAGGAGCTAGCTGCAGAAAAGTTACCTGTATAAACATCACCACCAGTATAGCTACTCGCTTGAAAACTTCCATCAGAAAAATTGCCCATAGGAACCCCATTTGCAGGGTAGAACGGCGGAGATGGATCCCATTGAGGAATATGAGGAACAAAGAAGTTCTGGTACTAGACCGAGAAAAATTAGAAGAGGTCTGCCTTGAGAGAACAAAGAGTAACATACGTGGTTGAAACTTTCCTGAGTTGGAGTTGGTGGGTCGTCTGGGAGGGAAAACAATTCCTGCCCGCCAGGGTAGGGAGTCACAGGAGGAGTGTCTTGTTGAATCCTATTCCTATTCGCGTTACGCCATTCTGCTGCACTCATGATACCCTGATCAACCAGGAATTCTGATATATGTATGAGCAATAACCCGCGGTGATAACTTGAGCGTGTCCATACCGGCAGGTCTGTAGCGGAATTCAAAGGTAACATATGATCGAGGATTCGCAGGATCATATGGTTCAAACGACCAAGTGGTCTGTACTTGATTCCGTGTTTCTTTCGATTGGCCGTAACTATCGTTGCTGATTTATTCTGTGTGCACCTTGAAACGTTACTAGACTAACATACCTGACACAGTGATCCATTCTTCTCTTGTTACCGCGTCGAGAGGCATCCGGAGGAGGTTGAAGAGCATTAGGCGGGTGAAGTCCCTGGCGTTTGACCCTCTTTATCTTCAAGATTATGGAACCAGTGCCCGATGAGGAGGGAGTACCCGATGTGTTGCGCGAGCCTACTCGAAGGGATGCAGTAGTCAAAATGAATATAAATAGAGATCCGCACCTCGTCCAACCTTCGCGAACGTGAATGGTCGCTCATGTATTGGGCTTGATCGAATCCCGCTTCTCTCGGCTTCGCCTGAACCGTATAGGAAGTGTCCCGGGACGACAAACCCATCGAGGTATATGTAAGCTGCCGTGTCAATTCCACCTCCGTTATCTCGCCAATGGACAGTGAAAGTCTGTTGGACTGTTTGGTAAGATTTCAAGAGGAAGCATGTGGCGTTCCCTCACCTTTCCCTCTGAGCTTGGGATCCAACATGAGACCTTGTTCTCTCTGTTATCCAGGGTAGGTTCGTAACTTCGAAGACTTTGTCCTTCGGATGAAATCCAGGCGGAAAAGCCTCTGTGTGTTATCATGCTCTGTGTATCGAGGGCTCCAATGTCAAAATGAGAGGAGGTGGTTGTAGGTAAGAGAAAGGGTGTCGCAGTAGAGACTGTCAGTGGGGGTTGGGACGAAGTGGCCGGAGCGTTGTTCAAGTTCAATTAAGTTGACCGAGGACTCAAGTTTAAGCCACATGGCCACGTGGGGGCACCTTGTACCCTTAAAGGGAATGGCATTATGGGCGCCTGGATCGGTCGGCGATCGGTGGGCAGTGCAATTGGAAAGGCATGGGACAGGCATTGGAAAGGCCTCTCTCCGCCTTTTTATAAAGTGCCTCCTCAGACGATCCTGGCCACTTCTTCTTCCGTTGCCCTCTGGCGAATAGAAACACAAAAGTTGCATCCCCTGGCTACCATTTGGGACACCTTGTCGCCGCCCATCCGAATGGGAATGGAAATTTCCTGATTCGCAGGAATCACGGACCAAGTCGTCAGATGGTCACGAAGTCAAGAAGAATGGTCGTTATCCCGTCCTTCTGACACCTCCCACCCTCGTGGAACCAGCAAGGAAAAATGTCGCCGATGCCCACTTCCTCCTCCATTCCCCAGACCTGCTCACCTTGCGGTCGAGAGTGGAATCCAGGCGGTGTGCACCGTTTTGCTATCTGTTCGCAGGTGAACGCTCTCATTGCCATCATCAGGGGTCCGACAGTATCACGTCAAAAGTCAAGCCCCTGTTAAACCCCGACTACCGGCACCAGTGTGGCTGCTGGGCACCTTTTTATAACCTCCCCGATACAGGTCCTTGAACAAAGGGACAGGCGCCCATCAGACATCGCCCCGTTTCGAAACCCTTAACACTGCTGGTAGTAATCCCTTTCCACAACGTCCTGCGTAGTCGGGCACGGTCTTCCAACCCTCTCTTCCCTCCTTCACCATGCTGAGGTTCATATTATCGACCCTCCTCTTCCTCTTGGCTCATGTCCTGCACGGAGTAGAGGCCCAACCTGAGTCCAATGCAACCTGTACCGTGGCAAACAGCTGGGTATGTCCCTCCCCCATAATCGTGGCGCAGCTTCGATCCTGACATTCCTCAGACACTCAATTCTCGTGGCCAAAGTCCATGTCTCGTCGGTGCCTACGTTCAGGGTGCTTGCCAATCAGACGGAAGTCAGTCACTTCACCACAGTTCTGCGATCGCCAATTGAACTACTTCGCAGGTTGGACCGTTCCCGCTCTTCCAAATAGCGGCATACAATACTCCGGGCCCGATCCTACTCAAGCTAGCATCTGCACTTGTAGTTCAGTTGCATTTTCCTTGCTTAGCGCATGTGCCTACTGCCAAAATGGCAACAATCTTCCCCTGTGCGTTCTCTCACTTTGTCTTCGTCCTCAACGCTGATCTCGCCCACCAGCTATCGGGATTGGATCGCAAATTGTCCAGCCTCCCTCCTTGGGAACGGAGTGTGAGTTTCGCGAATACTCCATACCGACTTTCCTTGAGCTTCGGCGTAGATACGGCCATGTTATTCCACCTGGAACAGCTATTCCGGCATGGGCATACCTCACAATCGTGAGTACCACATCACCTCACGAGTGATCTCATCATCTCATCATCCCGCAGTCTGATCCCAGTAATCCTTGGAATCCTGTCACTGCCCGAGCCGTAGCTGATTCGAGTGAGTTGAGGTCTTGTGAGTTGAGGTCGTAAAATTCATGAACGTTCAGATGCACCCGAGTCGACGGCCGTTCCGTCATCGACAAGTTCGCCATCATCATCCTCCACCATACCCGTTCCTCCTCCAACTCAATCTTCATCAAAGTCGAACACCGGTGCCATTGTTGGTGGCGTCGTTGGTGGTGTCCTTGGTCTTGCCATTCTGTGCCTTCTGGGCTTTTTCTTGTACCGTTACCTCAAGAACAAGGAGAGGCGAAAAGTCTCGACTGCTACTCCTGCTTTGTTTGACCCTCCAAGCACCCAGCCTTCGCCAGCCTTTATGGAGAGGAAAGATCAAATGTCAAACTACACTGCCAGCCCTGGTCCCCCAATGAGCGCCACACATGCTCCTCTCAAATTATACGTCAGTACATGTACCTTCTTCCAACAAACTCTTATTCATCTTTTAAACATGCTTGACCTCATGTAGGATCCCGAAGATCCCACCACGTTCCCAGATTACCAACAGCCAATGCCACCGATGCCGCAAATGTCCCCGAGCAGTGGCTACACCGCGCCGCCTGCAAGCCCTCCCCATATCATTTTATAATCAGGTGAATGACAGTGGTGATGCTTGCGTCGAACGTTTCTGTCAAAGTTTTGTCGTGTTGTGATTGGATTCTTGTGTGTGTATTTTTTGAGATTTTCTCTACTCGATAATGTTACATAGCTTTGGAGCTTCAATGGATTCACCGGCATGAACAATAGTTGTTACCATTTATTATTCGTTATGTTATGCTATAGATACAGAATGTCGGAAACACCAGGTGACTGAGCATTCCACGAAATCAGGAAGACCAGCCAAAGAGTGAACCGTTTGAGTTCTTCTGAGGCCGAAGGAGATGAAGAACCGTCACCATATACGGGTCGACATGTGGTAAACCCCAGCCTGCGTAGTTGTTAAAAGATAGTCAATAATTCATCGCCGATATCCGCAACGTATATATCAATTTAGGGCAGGTCCATGATGAGATGGTAGTAACCGAAGGGGAACGCGGGGATTTGGAAATATTCCTTGGCTCTCGGACTGGCTTCGAATTCATTGAGGTCGAATGAATCGACCTGCTCTCAACGATTTTACTTCACTCAACGGCCGATCTCAAGCCTTGAGAATCGTAAGAATTGAGCCATGGCATATCTCATGTCGTGATTTGGCGTGAGCATTTATCTTGTGTACGTTCTGTCTTGCTTCACTTCATTTTCGGCATTACTAACCGCTGTCTTCCTCCCCCAAGCATCGATATCTCTTTCTCCACATTGTCCAATAAGCGCACAATATTGGCCGATAATTGTGGATTGTATCATCGATACACCACTCATCATGCATGTGCATCATGATTTGGAACCACACTGGACATTTGGGTGGGATGACTAACGCATATTTGTGTGGGTGTGACCTCTTGTGAATCGATGGATCAATAATGGCAAGTTGGATGCTCTCCCGTTGCCTTCCCCTGTCTTTATAAATTTCCTCGGTCCATAGACGAATTTCCTCCCACACGACCCCCGGGATCTCCAGGTCTTTCACCCACTCACCTCCATCCTCTGTACCTCGAACGGCATTCATGGCACCCTTGACTATTCCTCTCAATGACGGCACCACAATCCCGTGGCTAGCTTTTGGCACAGGAACTGCTCTCTATAACAAGGAAGCCAAGAAAGAAGTCCTCGTTGCGATCAATGCAGGGATTCATCATCTCGATGGTGCGCAGGTTTATGGAAACGAAGCTTCCATTGGCGATGCTATCGCGGAATCCGGTCTACCGCGCTCCGACTTCTACGTTACAACAAAGTTGGCACAGATTCCTCAAGGAAAGACTGTTAAAGATACCGTGGTTGAATCATTGCGCAAGTTGAAGTTGGAGTATGTAGATCAGTTTTTGATCCATACTCCGAAGTATCATACGAATTTGAAGGCGGTGTGGAGGGAGGTTGAGGGATTGAAGAAGGAGGGTTTGGCGAAGACTATCGGGGTGTCTAATTTCCAAGTCAAGCACCTCGAGGAGATTATACATGCGGCTGAGATTATCCCGGCGATAAACCAGGTACTTGCCTTAATAAGCCTTCCCGTTGCATTGACATTAATTGTGTCATTCACCGTAGCTAGAGTACCACCCTTACGTCTTCAAGGCGACAGAGCCTGTTATCCAATACCAGAAGAGGTTTAACATCGTAACCACGTCCTTCGGCGGTCTCTCGCCGATAACGCGTTTTGCTGGTGGTCCCATTGACGCTGTTTTGGAGAAGATTGGGAAACAATTGGGAGACGAAAGAGGAAAGCCCGTGACGTCGGGCCAGGTTTTGCAGCTGTGGCTTCGAAAGAAGAACATCCCTGCTATTTCGTATGTTATTGTTCTATTTTCTATTTGACAACGGACCCGATCAACCAAGTTGACAACGATATTTTTAGTACGTCGAGAAAGGTGGAGAGGTTGCAGGAATACTTGGACGTTGAGACGCTTCGTGACTTATCCCCTCAAGAGGAAAAGGAAATTGATGATGTTGGCTCCAAGGTCCATCATAGAGTTTTCGTACGTCTTGCGCTCATAGTCATTCCGTCACCTCGTATTCATTGTAGCATCAGGCAAAGTGGATCGATGAAGAGTCAGCGAAGTTTTAAGACAGGGGGGGGGGGATTAGAAAGATGTACGGATAGAAACCGGGTATGGCAAGGTACCTGGACGCAACTTTAGACTCCTTGAGGAGGGTTTGAAATGTCGAAGAGTTTATGTACGATTTCACATATCCTGGTTGTATTACGGTACAATTTGGGGTACTGGGATTGACGTCCCATCAATTGCAGAAGCTTCATACCGTTACTTTGTTTCTGAGGTCGTTCCCGTCAACTTATCAAAGACCAAATGTATTCATCATCGTCTAGTCGTTGGGACATATTGAGATATCGACAACGAAGATACCACAGACCCGCACTATTGTCAACATAGGTAAATCGGATTCACGGGATGCCTCCTTTCTCTGCGATATCCAGACCGGTATCCTTGATTTCTCGCGTCTTATGATCGCCATTGCCGTCGGTGGAGCTCTCAGGCGTTATATTCTAGAGCGTCGGAATGCGATGTCATTATCTGGTGCCCTCGAACAGAGAAGAGAAAAAAGGGGTACCTGGAACTGTATGTCTATAGTACGAGATTGTCGGCGG
This sequence comes from Meripilus lineatus, assembly GCA_027627245.1. Taxonomy (NCBI): domain Eukaryota; kingdom Fungi; phylum Basidiomycota; class Agaricomycetes; order Polyporales; family Meripilaceae; genus Meripilus; species Meripilus lineatus. The sequence goes on along the minus strand of JANAWD010000031.1, from coordinate 25,746 downwards.
AGTGGTCCACCACCTTCGGAGACGCTCTGAGAATGATTAGAGTGTCGCAGATCCGTGTTCGTGACGCTGGACAAGAATCTGTCTTGTCAAAATATGAAAACAGATGAATGTTGGGGAACGAACAATATCACTGGCCCCGAGGACTTGACGGTGGAGAAATTGTTTAATCTACGGAAGGCACGAGACGCAACAATCTGGGATCAGGAGAGTCAGGACAGGTTGGAGTTGTGAACGTATCGAAGGAGAACATGCCGTCTGAATTACCCCTGCCGGAACGATGAGGATGAAATTGATGACGGCATTTAAGTTCAAGATGGCCATGACGGTGAGTGGAATACTGAATATGAAGCTGAAAACCTCTGTGACAACGGGCAGTCGCTGAGTATCGGAAGAACGTACGCAGCAAGAAAGTATACCAGACCGTCATTGAACATGAGGTCTGACAAGTGGGAGTATGAACGCATTGGAACTAGTTTCCAAGCGCAGAGAACCAAGACGACGAAATCCATGCACGTCGAGTAAATGATTGATGCAGGGAAGAGAATGTGCTGGGAGTCGTCCAGGATGCAGCCCACTATGGGATTCCAATGTGCTTGCATGATAACAGCTTCGTAGAGTATCGTAAATAAACGAAGGGGCTCCAGGTTTCATACACATACCAGGACCGCCAAGGCCCCAATGTATCACAGTCATTATACAAAGGGGTATGACGCAATACAGATTCATATCCCACACCGCCATTCTATCGAGAACGTTATTTCAGACTTCCGATAGAGCGGAACAAATGCAAAACGAAGCAAGAACTTACGCACGGATGGCCAAGCTGAAGCTTGCTAGGCAAAAACATGTCAACATGGTGGCCTATCCCCCATGGTGAGCGAACGAATTCGTGGACATCATGGATATCACAAATGGCTCACCCCAATTGCTGCCAGGAATTTCTGGCAATCTATGTGGCTGTCTCAATAAAAGGTTGGCTCGTTCAAAATAAGGCATACCATAAGCTTCAGATCCTCTGATGTCTGACCATATAATGCTTGCTTTGAATCAGGATGACAGCTAGTATAGATCTCGTAATGAAAACACTCACATACCAACCAACAGCAGGGCGGAGTACCTTCCAATGAAATATGGTATCTTCGATCGCATGAAACTATTAGCGTAGATCGGAACATCCTTTGGGATATGGTTCATACCATAGGCCAGGTGAATCGTTTTCGCCCACGTATCAAGCTGAATTCGAAGTCAAGAGAAATGAGGAACTCCCAGCTATGAATACAGTTAGATCATTGAGTAGTAGTGCCCTTCTTGGAGGGACTCAGAGGACTCGAGGTCGTACAGGAAAAGGCCCGCGGAAAGGTGTGCAATTTTGGCAAGTGCAACTGTATACACGCCAATACGAGAGTTAGTAGATTGATCACGCTCATAGCTGAGTTAAACACTTGCCTGTGTGGGAGACTATAACTCGTGGAGAGGACCAGTCAACCATTGCTGATAGTGGGTCAATGGATGAAGGATTAGCCCATCTTCTTTACTCACATTTATGAGGATCCTGCCATGGCTGTCGATGGACAAGTAGAGAAGGCTGGGTCACGTCTCGGGTCGCAATGCCAGAAACGGTACCACCGCCAATGCTACATCGTTGGCAGTTCCGATGGAGCTTCTCCCGACTTCTAAGGATGGAGAGCCTGTCTAATTCTTTCGCGAGCTTCGATATCCATCTGTCCACAGTACCATCTGCTCATTATACTCAGAGGTGAATGGTTACGTTGGGCCCGCCGTGAGTTCGATTGACCGGGACAGAAGGAGACCCGAGCTTCGCAACCTATGTCTGTTGTGTCAAAACCGGAATGGGGCTTGCCCTCGAATACAGCTTGGCTACACAGTACTTCAATACCTCGAGATTCACTGTCAAAGATTTGGGGCAGAGGAGGTAACTTGTCCAATCACCACATGGATGTTTGTTGGACTCGTTTACATCGAACCGAGTTTATGTTCCATTCATCCGTCCGTACAATGATCAAACATCATTGTGTTACGGATGTTGCAGTGAGTAGGCCATATTCTGTACCAATGGGTGTCTAGGATCAGTCAGATAACACAGCGCGCGCTGAGATTTGTTGAAATATGAAATCACCTCTTCGTTCCCCGTGTCCACGAATGGTAGGGGATACTTACCTAAACTTGAGGCTACTTCGTTGGATTGGCCAATGATCTGTGTGGGATTTATACCTCTAGAACTTGACGCCAAACCAGAATCGTTGACTAGAACGAAAGGGTGTAGTTGATTCACGGCGAACAGTGACTCTAACTTTGAAGGATACAGTATTGTTCGTGGATTTGAGAACAAGTCGTTTCGGGAGGTGGTGACCCAAACGGGTCCGTGATGGTCACGATGATCATGAGTGACAGGATATTTTTGACCCGTTTTGGCTTGGCTTTGGCACTGTCTTGGCGCTATCTTGCCATAATAGCTTCACGTCACGCGTCGAAGTTCATTGGGGTGCATTGGCATTGTGGGCTGTAATGCAGTCGTATCTGCAACGATTTTCTCGACTTCGAGCTGCGACTACGATGCCAAAGGCTACTGCAAAATACCCGCTTTCTGGGATCTTTGCAATCGCAAAGCCTTCAGGTCCAACTTCTATGTCACTTGTTAATGATGTCAAGAAACATGTCGTCGGATCTCGTTTGTTCGTCGAGGAGGCGAAATTGAAGTCAACAAAAGGTTCTGGAACGAGTAGAAGAAAGTCAAAATACGGGAGAGAGGCCGTGAAAATAGGACAAGGAGGGACATTAGATCCACTGGCGGATGGCGTCTTGGGTATGTCCGCACTTCAGAAACGAATGCTATGTTCTGAGTTTCGTCCATAGTAATAGGCGTGGGCAAGGGGACTAAGAAGTTGACTGAATTCCTGGACTGTGTCAAGGTACTCGGAGAGTTTTCCTACGACGTCAATCTATTTATGGCCTGGATACAGGAATACAGGACAACTTGTTTACTTGGATGCGAAACGGATTCGTACGATAGTGAAGGAGCGCAAGTGCGTCGTGCACCATGGAAACATGTCACCAAGGAGCAAGTGGAGAAGGCATTGGAACCATTTCGAGGCGAGATTTTTCAAACACCCCCAATGTAAGTTTGTTCTTGGCCGAAAGACCATCGCAGGCTCTGATCCCCATGTCCAGTTTCTCTGCGTTGAAGATGGATGGAAAACCATTGTATGAGTATGCTCGCGAAGGAATACCCCTACCTCGACCGATTGAGAAAAGAAAAGTTACCATCCATTCTATTGAATTGGTCGAATGGAAAGGTGCCGACCATTCCTTCCGTTACCCAGAGAAGAAATTCACCCCAGAACAACAAAAGGCCGTGGAGACAGCGCTGAAAGGTGTTGAAGAGAGTACTACAGTTCAAGATAACCCCGAAACCGACACCGACACAGAGGCCGTGCCGACTGCGTTTGTCATTCAAATGAAAGTGTCGGGAGGCACATACGTACGCTCTGTCGTACACGACCTTGGGCACGCCTTAGGCTCTGCAGCACACGTCGTTACATTGACACGCACCCGACAAGGACGCTTTGCTCTTGAGCCCTCAGAAGGTGACTACGGATGCGTCCCATGGGAAGTCTTTGTCAAGGCCAACACAGATCCCGGCGAGGCCGACGAAGATGGATGGAGGGAGTGGGAGCGTGAAGTCGTGGAGCGACTAGACGTGATAGAAGACAAAAAAACCCATCCAGAAGCAAAAACGTAGAAGCTGTAAGTAAAGGGTTCCCTTTATTTTGGGCAATATATCCATCTCTGTCTCGTTCTCCTGTGCTTCTCTTTGCTCCAGCTGACGTAGCTTCGTGTAGGCTTGCACGATCATGTTCGCGGCCAGCTCTGGAATTGCACTTTGATAACGACGGTGTGACCTTTCCTCACTCATCGCTGGATCCCGCGTGATCTCGTAACGCCAAAGTATGTTCTCCAACACCTGGTTCCAAAGAAACGAAGGAGCACGCGATGATTTCTAGCAGTGGCTTCAATAAACTATCCCCTCGACCCTTTCCTGCTCTTTCCCCTTCCCAGGGACCGCACCCAGCTTGGTTATAGCTACCCCACCTCAGTTGACCCTCCGCGTCTCATGTTTCGGTTTTGGGAGGTCGGAAAATGGTCGGTAAAGCGCGAGGTTGATCGTACCCCACTCCCGACATGACGAGCCGTATCATTCTCAGACGTCCGCGTATATGTGGAGAACATGCCGCGTGTACATATCTACCTGGTCGCTTCGGCGAGTGCTTCACAATGGACACTTCTGAACTCTCCCCATGACCCGCTGGTTCTGATCGGACGGCTTTCTTCATGAGCAATGCAGTTCCAATCTATGTGCTCATGACCGCAAGGAAGATAGCTATTAGTGGGTTCTCGCTGCTTGTGGTATTTGGCGGGTCCCAATGATAAGAGTAAGTAGCACATGAGTCCGTTATTCCGGCGTACTTCTCATGCATTACTTTCCTTCGCCAGATAACTTGACCTCCATCACGGAAGACGCAAGTACGACCATCCCGTCGGTTTAGGATAGCCGTTCATCCAGGACGCTCTATCAGTCCCATGGTCCAACGAGCTATTTGGGTATCACCCCGTGACAACGTAGACTGACAGGTAGCCTGAGCCAATAGAGATAGAGCTGCCAAACATCCAGTTCGTTTCGCTGGGCTGTGAACGCAACCGTCTTAGTACGAGCAACATCCTATAAAAGGGGGACTCTCATCTTAATGGGGGAGTTCTGCGATCGGTGAAGACCGAAGAATCCTTCATATTACGCACGGGCCGGTTGACAACGGCACGCTATCTTCTTCCGGTCCGAGCATCTGGAGTCGGGGTGCACATATAGTGGACCATCTCTCTGTGTGGATCCTACCCCCACCTTTTCGAGCCTTCTCCCTTATCCGATGGTAGAACGAGCAGCTGGCCTTGGTTCCCGCACTTTGAAGCCCGGAATCTACGCTCCGATTCCTACTTTTTTCCTACCAGGATCTGAAGACCTTGGTAAGAACCACCATCGTCGCAATTGAATTTGCATGACATCGAGGGTGGGGCGCTGATAGCTATATTCGGGAACAGATTTACCGTCTTTCGAAAGCCATGTTGTTCGTATTGCAAAAGCGGGTGTGACACCACTTCTTGCAGGGTCGATGGGAGAAGCACCTCACCTCACCCATGAAGAGCGGACAACGCTGATCAAGAGCGCGAGACGAGCTTTAGACGACGCTGGCCTTGGAACGACACCCATTGTTGCTGGAACGGGTGTTGGAAGCACCCGTGAAACTGCAGAACTGTGTCGCCAAGCTGCGAATGCTGGGGCAGACGCAGTGATTGTCATAGCGAGTGGGTACTTTGCTGGGGTGTTGGCAGGGAATAAGCGCGCATTGAAAGCCTTTTGGAGTGAGACCGCTGACAAGAGTCCTATTCCTGTACTCATATACAATTGTGGGTAGCGTGTGCCGTGCCTTTCTATTTACACGCGGTTGAGAACTGGCTTATGGTAGATCCTGGAGCGAGCGGTGGGATCGACTTGGATTCAGATCTGATCGCAGAGCTTGCGGCCGAGCAGCCAAACTTGATCGGGGTCAAACTGACGTGAGTGTGTTCTCACTTTATAGGTTCATTATTGAGCTTCGCTGATTTTCTATCCAGATGCGGGAATGTCGGTAAATTGACAAGAATAGCCGCGAGTGTGACAGAGGCATCCTTTCTGGCATCTCACCCACGAAATAATAACGGTGAACCTTTTCTGGTGCTCGGAGGATACGCCGATTTCCTCCTCCCTTCGGCATATGCGAACGGACACGGCGCCATAACAGGGTTGGCAAACCTCGCTCCTGTGAGGGAACCCACTCATTCATCCTACCCTAATCTGATGGCCATTTTCAACAGTATACCCTCCGGAAACTGTTTGATACAATCGAGATGAGTTTTAAGGAACCTGCCCTTTTGTCCGAGGTCCAGGAGCTACAAGGCATAGTTTCCCGCGCAGATTTCACCACTGCGAAAGCTTCTGTCGCAGGTATGAAGTTCCTTTTGAAGCGCGTCTATGGTTATGGCGGGGATCCTCGCAAACCTCTACCTCCGATCGAGTCGGGCGACGCGACTGCACTATGGGAGCACCCACACACCCAAGCAATCATCAAGGTCGAACGAGAACTGACTGGTCAAGTCGCATGATGTGACATCAGGTATACCCATTCCTATGAAGAGCCATCGACCCGTCGAGGTTGCCTTGCAACCACTCATGTGAAACCCCCTACTATCGAGAGTGATTGAGTTTACGGCCCATGCACAGACTCCTCCGCCTACTTATCTTGCTTTGTTTTCTTGTTTGCCCATTTGTGTACGACTATGTCTGTAGTTATAGAATCGTCCCACGAGATGAGTATCCTGGTTGATCGTGTATCTTCGTGCCAGTGACCAAAAATGGACAAAGGCATTATTATACACGAACTTCTCCACAGATATCGTAGGTCTTGGATGCGCTTGATGTACAGTGATTGTATTGTAAATTGGACGTTCGTGTGATGGTCTGTCAGGACGTGGGGAAGCCTCGCCCGGAGAAATAGGAAGCGCTAGTGGGCACATGCTCTGTACGGGTACACCAGACGGGGTGAGTTGGACTCGCTAATAGCCATAAACACATCAGATGCACTCGCGGCCGACAACCAACCTACTCTTCTTTATCCCGACCATTTCTTACCCACGAAACAACTGAAGTAACCAGTTGAACGTTGGAATCGACATAGGTCGCCCTAGGGCGCATCACGATCAGCATGAAGATGCTTTGCATGCGCACGCATGGGTCGCTCGCGATCCATCGGTTGCCCTTGAGTCAACTAAAACAAGGTGAACACAAGCTTCCTCGGTGTCTGACGTGGCCGAACGTGAGGAGCTCACGATCTTGTATTGCAGTTTCGATATCTTTTCGAGCATATCATATATCCGCACCGGTAAAGAATGAGCAGAAAGTTGGGAGTGAGGCAGGGAGCGCTACGTCGAAGCAGGAACCTGCCGGTGCGTTTCAAATAACATCACCCCCTGTACTTATACCCCAACCAACCTTACCTTGAAACCTTGTCATCCAGGCAGACCCTATTCCTCATTGACCGTCGGAGTTCCACTTGAAGTCTTTCCCAACGAGGCTCGCGTTGCCCTCACACCCCAGAATGCGGCGCTGCTTCTCAAGAAGGGCTTCTCCCGCGTGTTGGTGGAGAAAAACGCGGGTGTACGCGCACAATTTCTAGACGAGCAATATAGGCAGGCCGGTGCTACCCTTGTGGATAAGGAGGAGCTTTTATCGTCGTCCGATGTCCTCCTCAAAGTACGACCGCCGGAAATCGGAAAAGAGACTGAGCATGTAAAAGAAGGAAGTACTGTGATTTCCTTCTTATACCCTAATCAGAACAAACCCGTGGTGGACGCATTGGCTGCCAGAAAGGCTACGGCTTTTGCAATGGAGATGATACCCCGGATTTCTAGAGCTCAGGTGTTCGATGCGTTAAGGTTCGTCGTGATCATCGTGTATGGGGTCAACAATGCCGAACTCACGTTCCATTCGGCAGTTCTATGGCTAATATCGCAGGTTACAAGGCTGTTCTCGAGGCTTCTAATCACTTCGGCCGTTTCCTGACCGGTCAGGTAACAGCTGCTGGGTATGTTGCTCACCTCGTGCAGTTTCCTGGCTTCTGATCAACGCTCTAATAGTAAAATCCCACCCTGCAAGGTTCTCGTTATCGGTGCTGGTGTTGCTGGATTGAGTGCTATCGCCACGGTAAATATATTACAGTTTGCCTGTAGCCCTTGTCTCATCGTGTTCGTCTAGGCAAGACGTATGGGTGCAATTGTTCGTGGATTCGATACACGATCGGCAGCTCGTGAACAGGTTCAATCTCTCGGTGCCGAATTCCTCGAAGTTTCCGTCGAGGAATCTGGTGAAGGAGGTGGTGGTTATGCCAAGGTCATGTCCAAGGAATTCATTGAGGCTGAGATGGCACTTTTCTTGGAACAATGCAAGGACGTCGACATCGTTATCACTACGGTGAGTATCTATTTCGCTTTCCGAGTAACCAACAAACCTGACTATTTTCAGGCTCTCATTCCTGGTAAACCAGCTCCCAAGCTGATCACCAACCAGGTTTGGAAAACCTCAACTTCCTATTGACGCATATACTCACAGCTTCTTTGAAGATGGTCGCCGCAATGAAACAAGGTTCCGTGATTGTGGATCTTGCAGCAGAGACCGGCGGCAACTGCGAGGCAACCGTACCAGGAGAATTACGCGTTCAGGATGGTGTAACTGTAATCGGTAAGTGAATTATGCATACTTTCCGACGTGTAGGTATTGAATTCTATTCAGGTTATACTGATTTGCCTTCACGTCTCCCGACTCAATCCTCAACATTGTACTCGAACAACATCACCAAGTTCCTTCTATCGATCGGTGATGGTACCAATACGTTCGCAGTGAATCTGGAAGACGAAGTCGTCCGAGGGTCAATCGTGCTTCACGGTGGAGAGGTTCTCCCACCGGCACCGCGGCCTGTCCCACCACCTGTTGTTGCACCTCCCACACCGAAGGAAGTCGTACAAGAGACCGCAATCACGCCATGGCAGAAAGCGACTCGCGAGGTTGCGACTGTCACAGCCGGAATGGGTACTGCAGTAGCTCTTGGAAAGCTTGCTGGACCCGCATTCATGAGCAACTTCTTCACTTTCGGTCTTGCGAGTCTGATTGGCTATCGTGTGGTTTGGGGTGTCGCACCCGCGTTGCACTCGCCACTCATGTCCGTGACAAATGCGATCTCAGGTCTGTTTGAAGAGTTTTCAGGATGTTGAGTCTCACTGACTTGTATTAGGTATGGTTGGTATTGGCGGCCTCTTCGTTATGGGTGGTGGCTACTTCCCTGGAACCATCCCCCAGTGGCTTGGCGCAATTTCCGTCCTCTTAGCCAGTGTCAATGTCGCGGGTGGATTTGTCATCACAAAGAGGATGTTGGATATGTTCAAACGTTGGTCCCCATCCCATGCTCACTGGACGTGACACTGAACCATGCTTAATCTTCCTCCAGGTGCAACCGATCCCCCAGAATATTCGTGGCTCTATGGTCTCCCTGCAATCGTCTTCACAGGTGGCTTCCTAGCTGCAGCAAGCACCGGCATGTCAGGTCTCGTTCAGGCTGGATACCTCACGAGCAGCGTTCTCTGCATTGGTGCGTGCATATCGCCCCATCTGCGTACCCTTGTCTAATACACCTCGCAGGCTCTCTTTCTGGCTTGGCCTCTCAGACAACTGCTCGCCAAGGTAACATCCTCGGTATTCTGGGTGTTTCATCTGGAATCCTTGCGTCCCTCGCTGCTGTTGGCTTCCCTCCCGAAGTTCTCGCACAATTTGCTGGTGTTGCGGCCATTGGAGGAACCGCTGGTGCAATTATCGGAAAGCGTATCACTGCCATTGAACTCCCTCAGATGGTCGCCGCTTTGCACTCGGTTGTCGGTCTTGCTGCTGTCCTCACCAGCATTGCTAGCGTCCTCGCTGATGTTGCTCATGCCTCCACCCTTCATTTGGTCACTGCATACCTGGGTGTCCTCATTGGTATGTTCTCGCGATACCCTTATGAAGGCGCCTTCTGACAGCAGTTTCCAGGTGGTATCACATTCACCGGTTCTATTGTTGCCTTCTTGAAGCTCGCAGGAAAGATGTCTTCACGACCCCTCATGCTTCCTGGTCGCCATCTCATCAACTCGTCCTTACTTGGAGCGAATGTCCTGACCATGGGTGCATTTATTACATATGCACCTACGGTGCCATTGGTTGCAGCTGCTTACTTGGGCGCAAATACAATCTTGAGTTTCATCAAGGGGTTCACCACTACCGCAGCCATTGGTGGTGCTGATATGCGTAAGCATGGCATGATGTCTAATCCAGGAAAAAATTGAACCTGTTGTGTCTAGCTGTTGTTATCACTGTATTGAACGCTTATTCCGGGTTTGCGCTGGTGGCAGAAGGTTTGGGCTCTTCATTTCCAACGTAGGATAGTGATTGACAACATCTCTTAGGGTTCATGCTGGATAACTCTCTGTTAACATCCGTGGGAGCTCTGATAGGAGTCAGCGGTTCTATCCTCTCGTACATCATGGTAATCTCCCTAGGCTTACTGCGATCGCTGGAAACTGCTAACCCTGGGATGTAGTGCGTTGCTATGAATCGAACCCTAACAAATGTATTGTTCGGTGGTATAGGAACCACCGTGCAGTCGGATTACAAGATCGAGGGGACAATCACGAAGACTACGGTTGATGATACTGTAGAAGCTCTGACCAACGCTGACAATGTGATCCTAGTAAGTATACGCGCGTCAATCGCTATGGATTAAGTTCTGATGATGTTCTGCGTTAGGTGGTAGGATATGGTATGGCAGTGGCCAAAGCCCAATATGCCATTTCTGATATCGTAAAGATCTTACGAGACAAAGGTATCAATGTCAGGTTTGCCATCCACCCAGTGGCAGGACGGTGAGTGATATTCGGGCGGTGACATAGTTGGCAGATGTTGATTCTTTCCAAGGATGCCCGGACAATGCAACGTGCTCTTGGCCGAAGCTCATGTTCCGTACGATAGTACGTACCCTTTCTCATTGTTTTTTGCGTCGACATTTCCCTGAATGCTTTGGCGATTGTAGTTGTCCTCGAGATGGATGAGATCAACGATGACTTTGGTGAAACTGATGTGACCTTGGTTATTGGTGCCAATGATACCGTGAACCCTATTGCCCTTGAACCTGGTTCAGCTATTGCGGGTATGCCGGTGCTGCATGCGTGGAAGAGTAAGCAGGTCGTTGTCATGAAGCGCGGCATGTCCAGTGGATACGGTGGGTCTTCCGTGATGAGATATGATATGGGCCCTTGTTCTTAACCGAGTGTTGTATAGCTGATGTACCAAACCCCATGTTCTACATGCCTGGTACGAAGATGTTGTTCGGAGATGCTAGAGATACTTGCGAAGGTGAGATCTCACCTGATACGATGTTCATCGTTGTTGTTTCTGATCCGTGTTGCTTTACGCATAGCTATCAAGCAAGGCCTCGAGGCTAGAGGATAACTTAAGTCCCTAGGACGACAATTCTGACTACAGTGAATAAGGAAGGAAGGAAGGACTGCTGGAGAGAGTCGAGTCATGGACATGGATCTCCTATCCCCAGATGTTCTTGGACTAAAGAGATCATTGATCGTCAACTATCATTCGTTGTGTTTGTGTAGGATGTGAGAGAAGTTGAAGCTGAAGCTGTATCTACCGTTGTCGTCATATTTTCATTTGCATAACTGGAAACGAATCGTTTGCCCTTGTCGAACACATTCTCTCTATCTGATTCAGGTTCCCGAACCTGGATTTCCGAGGTTGGTACCACGAGTGTCCCATCATGCCCATGCACTCAGTACTCAGGCTCCAGCACCAATTCTGGCGACAGAACGTGCGTCCGAGGAAATAAGGCGCGACGGGACCCCGACGCAACCACTCCAACCCAAAACGTACAATGCCGATGGAAGAAGGGGTGTTTGCGACGATTCGGATTCGGCTTCATGATGGATTCGGGTTCCACAACACCACAGCACTAGTACTGTATTGGCAAGTCCCCAAATTCAATCGATAATCCCGGTAAACCTGCCTTGGCCCTCGGACTCGGACGAGAAGCTCGAGAGTCGAGATGCATATGATAGGAGATTACGCGAACTTGAATTGACAAACAGGTGACCTGCGAGTATGATACTAGGTTGATATTGATATACGATATAAACGGCGCAAGGAACGAGTTTGACGAAACCGAACGGGTAGAATGGACAGTCGTATGTGGACTATAGATGGATTTTGGTTCGCATCATCATTGGGAACATCAATATTGTCAATACAGAAAACACGGACGGTGTGCGCGGTCGGTGGCATATGATTTGAACTTGATAATGGTCCACTGGAGGAGAAATTCATTATGCTAGTGGAGCTCGGGATGATCGGTGACCATGCGAAAGGGAAGGAGATTTTGCCGCGATCGACGGGTCGCAAAGATGGTGCAATGTCAAGCTCAAATCGCCCTGGTTTCCACAGAAACACGGTCCCCCTTTTGAGCGGGGGGTCCTGAGATATGAGCGCTAAGGAGAAGAACGTTCATGTGGGGTTGCGCACTTGCTTTGAGATAACTTGGAAACGCAGAACCCCACACGAAAACCCGGAGGTGGAAAAGTGCGACGCGAAAGGGATATTTACACGCAGTGACATGACACGGATGAAGTTCGCGAAGTCAATGATGAAGAAAGAAAATACGTATACGCGTAACAATAAATGCTAAACTAACCGTCAACCAAAGCCCAATATCCTTGAGATGGCAATGTGTACAACGAGGGAGGTCTAGAGAAAATGAGTAATGTAATACCAAGCGTGGATGGGTGAGGGAAGAAGTAGTACTCGATTGCAAACGAAGGACAAATACACAGAAATGAAAAAGAGTTTTAAAAGATGAGGAAGAAAAGAGAGAGAGGCGGGACGAAACGAAAGTCGGTGGGAAAAGAACGAAGTGGAGATTTACAGAATCGTGGTACTAAGTGAGTATGGATGGAAAAGGTAGAGTCCCAACGAAACGAACAGATGAACAGATCAGTTCGGGTCGAACAAAGAAAGAGAGAAAGAAAAATGGGGGAACCAAAACGTTCGTAGGGCAAGTACGGGAAGATGAAAAATAATGATATTACAGTCCTAATAAGTTGGTTTCGTTTCGTCGATTCATTCGTTAGCTCTTGATATTTATTTCGTTCGTATCGTTCTGGTTATGATGATCCATCGGGAAGGATGGAACTCGAAGAAGATGACACGAGAGTGGCAGATGATGATCCTGATAGGACACTGGGGGGTCGTGTTCCGGGATGACAAGACATCGCGCTCGAAGGTCTTGTAGATATTGACAACGACGGGGGATAAGACGAAGTCGACGACGTAAGGATAGGTTGCGGGTGGTCTTCATAAGGGTACAAATAATCGTTACTAGCACTTGACATCGTCGTGGTGTTCATCCCGCTCGCAAACGAAGCACTTCTGAAAAGCCCCACTTTCGACGCGATAGCCTTGGTCGCTGTCAAAGGGATCGGAACAACACCAAGAAGCCTGTTCTTGGAGTGGTCGCTTTTCCTTGAGAAGCTCTTCTCCGACAACTGTCCAAGAATGGGTCCTTCACGCTCTGTCGGCGTCGGTGGATATGATTTGCTGGGTACATGATGTGAATGCGTGGGCGAATGATGTGGTGGTGTTGCCAAGGTATTAAGAGAGGAAGTCGACGACCTTCGAGAAATCGCACCGCCACCAACATTGCTAAATTCAATGGCAGATACAGACCTTGAGAATGTCAACGTTGGACGTCTCCAGTGCCAGCTCCATGATTTGCATGTTCTCGAATTTCCACCAATGTCAATGGTGGGAATCGTAGTGGCTGGAGTTTCGGGTTGGTTGTACAAGAAGGTGGCAACGAGTACGACAGTGGAGCCAAGGATGAAAGTTAACGTCATCTGGAGATTGAAGAGCGCGACAGATGCGAGGAAAGAGATGACGATGCTCAAGCTTGTGGCAAAGCCCTTGAGAATATTGTCCGCGTACTTGATGACCATGGCTGTCAAGAGCCCTCCCGCGACTTGGATGAATACTGTCGCCCAAGCCCAGACAGTAAAGTTTGCGAAGAGGCTGGTGCTGAACATGGCAGTGGGGCTGGAGTTGTTGAATACGATGGGAACGAGCGCGGGAAGTAGGGAGAACAAAGACAGCTGAACGTTGCGGACCCAGAGATCGCCTTGCGAATTCTTGAGCACCATCTCGAAGTATACGCCGGCTAGGCCAGACGTGAAGCAGGCCATTACGACAGCAAGGAAACCCTTCAATGGTTTCATGTCATGATGCAAAGCGGAGGATGATGGTTTACTGCCACTTGTTTGGATCTGGACAATGCCAACACCAATTGCAAGGAAAAGAAGGGCCAGCCACTTTGTAGGTGTGAGCTTCTTGCGAAGAAGCACGACGGAAAACGCGGCCGTGGTGAGGATCTTCATTTGATAGCTGACCTGGAAGGTGGCAGCATCGAGGTTTGAAATTGCAACGAACTGGAGATTATTTTGGATGACTGTGGCACATTCAGACGTGGGCATTGCAAATAGTGCAGATTGTACGGACCGTATAAAATAGCAGGTATGGAGAGCTTCCAACAATCTGCCCTGAAAACCTCTCTTCCGAGTCGTCTGAAGCGACCGAGCATGAATCTGGGATGGAAAACCGAGGACCAAGAGATTGACGCGGAGCCATTAGGGAGGTATTGGGGTGCGTAGGAGTCTATGCGAATGAAAGCGATGAGAAGGGAAACTGTCCCTTTGAGAAGTTCAGTTGCGAGAACAGCAGCAGCGGCCGAGTACGTGGCTGAGGGGGCTGCGGAGATGCGGGAGTAGTGCATGATGAGCGTTAGCATCGCGTTTTGGACTGCCAGAGTCACGAGTCTATGTGGAGTAAAGTCAGGATAGGTTAGTGCCTCGTTGCACAAAGCCCAGAAAACAGCGAATTGATTCAAAGAGCAGCGAGCATCCAAGAACGATTTTGGACAACATTGGGCTTGAAAAGGCAACTCACGAGACATATTTGAGAGGCAAACCGCAGAGGGTAGGGGCGGCACTCTGGGCCTGTAGAGGGTCTAAGGATATGGCTAACTCTTCTTTCTCGTATGCATCCTCCTCTGCCTCCTTTATGTTTAGGTTCAGTTGCAATGAATGGGTTGCATTGCTGAGGTCTTTGTGTTGTGACATGTAGGTTGGGGGGTGAGATGGCGGCAGAGATTGAGGGTATCTTTTGATTCTGGGGTTATATAGGCGGACGATATGGGCCGGGAAGGGGTGTTTGCGCCAGGCCGCTCCGCAGCTGTAAATTGAGAGTTATGGTGAGGGGAAGACCAAACAAGCCGGTGTCGAGGCCAGGCCAAGATATCTTCTCGCTCGTGGGAACTTATCATGAGCCGCTCGAGTGTCTGATATACCCGCCATCAGTCGCCAACAAACATACCCTCCACTGGGTTCACGTCACTCTCCCCTGCACAAGTCTTCTATTTCCCCCGCCGACTTCTCAGTTCTCATCTCTCCACTCGCACTGTCCTCTGCACCGGCCCAACGCTCCACCCCTATCCCCCCAGCAACCCGCAGTCCGCCTCTTACCAACAACGGTCATCCGACGTGCTCCAACTGCAGACATACCGTCAGCTTCCGCCACTCGCATCCCCGCTCGTCGCGTCGTCCCTATCCCAGTGTTTCAGATTCAAACCCCACAACCACAACCAGTGCTCCCTGTGCAAGCCCTGTACTTCTCCATTCCGGCGATTCGCCGCACCCCTTCCATCTAGTTACATCTCTTTGTCACTTCTGCCATCTCCTAGCGCAGCACTTTGTTCTCTTGGCGGTGTCGGTTCGTACGCAGATGAGCGATCCAGCAGAGATAAAGAAGGCGTCAGTGGGCCATCAGAGATCACTAAGACTTTCCCAGTCTGGTCAAAAAAGTAACAGGCCAAAGTTTGCCATTTCTGTCCCCCTATCGGTGTTTATGGAAGGTTCTATCAATACCACACGCCCCCGCTTTCAATGGACATAAACCGCCGCGTGTTATTCGGCACGAGCTTCTTCAATCCCATCTTACGATTTTCCTTCCCTCATAATTCGTGTATGGCATAGTATTCTGAAGGTTGGTATTGACGAGATAAACTTAATCCACCGCGTGTAGCCCCCCTCTGTCACATGGTGCAAAATCCGAACTCATGTCTAATGATAATGAATGGCCAAAGACCGATAATATCATACAACCTAGAGATCACGACATGCCTATTAATGATCGTTCGATTATCCCATCCCAACCAAATTGAACTCACCAATCAATTGACCGGAGTGAACATTGCAGAAGCCTCTACAGTTCGCCCTCTATCTCCAACGTGATTGGACAATGGTCTGAGGCACCATAAATCTCACTTCGAATCTCACACATCTTCACCCGCTCAATCAGCCTCTCACTCAACACAACTGTGAACAAACAAGAACGTAAAAGTGGTCAGTGCCAAGGACATTGTCCTATTTCCGTTGGAACATGCTTATCAGGAGTACTCACAATGATCTATCCTCCATCCCACGCCTTTTCCCCGACAAGCAAACCGGTACGAAAAGTAGGTATACTGTCGATTCTCGGGATGCATTCGCCTCCACACATCGACGAACACGTTCGCCGCCGGGTCTGACCCGGTGGTATTAAGAATCCTACCGAACGAACTCGTCTCTGCCTCGGTATAGCCCGGGGTTTTATTCCAGTTCGGTTTGGGATGTCTAAGATCTGCACATCGGGATTATCACATTATTATTATCATGATTCATGATCACTTTGCTTTCAAACAAAGTTACTCGCCTAGTTCCGTAGGAGCAACGTTGAGGTCTCCGGTCCAGATAACGGGTTTCTTCTCATCCAGGTCTCTGATATACGCTTCAAAATGCGTATTCCATAGATTCTTCTCATCTAACGTCTACTGCGATCAGCATGTCGTTCTTCTTTCAACTGAGCAATGGAAGGAAGGAACAAGATATACGTACCTTTAGCCCAACACCTGCATTAGGAACGTAAGTCCCAATAAGATAAGAACCCTCGAATTCAAGGGTTATTATCCGACCCTTGGTATATTTCGGGTCCGGGTGACCTGGTAAGGTGTAGTCCACTGAAAGTGCCTTTCGTTTGGACAGGATGGCAGTACCGGCTGCGAGACAAGTGTCAGTGTCAGTGGTGGTGTCTCCTTTCATAGTAACTCGAGGGTAGACTGTACCGTAGCCTTTCTTGGCAGAGATAGCCCAGTACCGGTGGGGATAGCGAGCGGTGAGGCTTGGATCGACGGGTTCGTTGTTTACCTGTGGTGGACGTGGTGTCATGGATTGTCTATGAATGATGGTAGACGGATAGCTCACTTTGGTTTCAGAGAGTACCAGAATATCCGCATCCTCTGCTTCAACATAACGTTTGAAGCCCTGGATATCCACCATCAGCCGTTCGGTACTAATGATTCCCCCCAAATGAAACCCCCATATGATATTGAAGCTGCAACCCACCTTTTTCTGCGAAGAAGCCAAAGAAGTTATATTCCAAGCAGCAATCCTCAAACACCCCTCATTCTTCCCCACAAACTCAATACTCTCAGGCAACGCCGTATTCGTAGGCTGTTCATTCTCAAATACCCCACTTGAGCTTCCTTCCGTCTTGGCCCTCTTCAATTGACGTTTACTACCCGAACCCTGACTTTGGCTCTTCGAGCCAGTCCTGGACGTGCTTTGAGTCTTGACTTCTTCTTCAGCAGGGGACGCAGAACGCGTCGAACGACCTTCTGGTTGAGTCTCAGCTTCCTCCGCGTCGTCGTGATCGCTAGAGGCTTCCTCGAGCTTGCGCTTCGACCTGGTGGCCCTCATTTTCGGTGGCATGGTGTGAACAGTGAGTAACAGAGGTGAGAAGAGACGCGTTCGTGGTTGGTGCTGACGGAAGAGAGAAGAGAGAGGTGTGTTCGTACTCCTGAGAACGCGAATGAACATGTATTGAGCAGACTCGGCTGAGTGGGAGCGATCAGGCGCGTTTGAATCAGCCGCCACAAGCGCGATTGATTTGTCACTGCACGCGTGTGACACGGGCATGTCTTTCGACGCGTTTCCCTCAGTCCTCTGTGAATCCCGCGTGAATTGAATACTTCGTAACTCTCAATTATCCTAACGGAGGAATTCTACAAGGTAAAATCGTGAAGTTGTGAACCAGTTGATAACAGGAGACTGGGAAGCTCGTCTTTGGTAGCATAATTGTAACGTAACAACAAGAACGGAGGGAAAAAAAAATAGCGATACAGAAACACAAAATATAACAGCATATGGCATCACACCATGCAATAACAGCTTTCTAATATTCTCCAAACTCCACATGTCCAGTTTCCGACGCATGCGCTCTAGCCTCTTTCTCTCCCTTCAACCCCTTCCCACAAACCTAACACAAACCCAATCGTGTGATTAGCAACACCGCAAGGACACACACGATACAAGAAACCAAAACTACCTGGCACTTCAAATCAAAAGTAGCAGTATTCGTATACGCTCTCTTGGCTCTCAATTTATCTGCTAGCTTCTTGGTCGCAACCAAAATTGGATCATCGTCTCCTTCACTTTGGATAGGAATGCGAGTTTGGTGGAAATCGTCTGGGACGTCGAGTATGGGAGCAATTGTCGCTGCGTCGTAGTGGATGCCGGAGTATATGAGAACACAACGGTTTCCGTCGCCTCGCTCTGGGGTAAAGCGATCGACCCGGCCAGTTTCAACGTCCACCGAACAGATCTCTGTGCCATAGTGGTTGGCCAAGATAGTCAACTCAATCGCCCCGCCCCATGTTGCAGGTCTAAGAATGGTAGCAATATAATCATCTCGAGGTCGGCTGAAAAGGGAAAGGAATACAGCGTCAAATGTCGGATTCCTGTACTCGGGAAAATGGGACCTCGCGCACCCTAGAATAGCATCAGACCAAGTAACCATATCCCTTCGTATCGCATCTGCTACAACTAGGTGTATTCATATTAGCCTCGTAATATGCGCCAACACAGACCGGGACTTACTTCTCCTGATTTCGGGGGCCTTCCGAATATCCTGCTCGAACACCAACGCAACGGAGGAAAAGAGACACGAGTTATCATCAGGCACGATCTACGCGCAAACGTGAACACACAACATTGAGTATAAAAAACGACATCAATCGGGAAATAATCACTCACTCGATGCACAAGGTACCCCCCATCCACAGGAACATGATCAGGCCCACTCGCGTTGGTTGGTGAAGATGGTGGCTGCTGTCTTGTCGATGAACGAGGTGGGCTAGATAAAGGAGGGGACCTTGTCGTTGATGCCGTCTGGCCTGGCCGTGATGGAGATGCAGGAGCTGCACCAGCCTTCTGACTGACAATCAGCTGTTCTCCTTGTTTCAACCCGAGACTTTCAAGCGGTAATTCCGGAATGAGCGTGAGCGAATGTGGAGGGTATCCTGCTTTCACTAGATCATATATATTGCAATTCCGTAATAAGAGTTCTGGTGAAATCAAGGTTTCAATTCTTAAGCTCACATTCCTGTTGGGATGGTGGGATCTCCGTTGCGGCATAGATCTCTTGCTGCAGGTCGAGAACACTAAATTGATCGAGATCCACCTGAATGGTGACAACACCTTTGGGATGTCTCAGACGAATTGGGGCCATGGCGAGTATGAGAGGGTGTTATGCGAGTAACCCGAGTCGAGTGGTAGTCGTAGAAAGTGGTAGCGTAATGCAGAGCAGTGTGAGCGTACGCATGCACGAAGAAGATTCGGGGTTCGATGACGTGACCTCAAGCGTGACTGTGACAATGTTACGTTGTCACGTAGGAAGGTGCGAGAAAGAGGACGAGAGACTGGGAGATGTTCGAGAGTGGTGATAGAATTGCAATCCAACTATTCTAAAAATCCAGCCTACTCGTCGGACTGGGATGCCTCATCTTCTTCTTCACCCTCCAGGTCATCCTCTCCCCCACCATCGTCTTCAAGTTCCCTGGCCGACTCAGCCTCAGCCCGAGCCTGCGCGACAGCTCGCGCTATTGTTGGCAATAAGCCCACCAACTGGTTGTATCCTATGAAGATAAAAGCGGATATTCCAATGAAGCCCCAGCGATAAAATTTGAATCTGCCTTCGTCAGGTGAAGAAGGGGTGGTCTCGCGTTTCGATCTGAAGAGCCTTATGTGAGGGAGGAGAGAGGTTAAGGAAGGGAATGTGGGGTGGGATTTCCGCTCAATAGTTTGGAAGTCGGCGTTGGAACCTGGGAAAGCCAAGTCGAATGCTCGTCTTGACAGCGATACCAGGTGAGTGTATGATTCAAACAGGAGGTCTTGCAGCACTGGTTCCGCTAGGGGCTCGACCATGAGACGGATATGTACGGCGAACAAGAAATCGAGGGATGACGGGCTAATACAAATGGTTAGGACCGCAGCAGTTAATTGACACTTGTGATCCATACCTATCTCCATAGAAGAACCGTTTGTTCCCAAGAAGTTTATTGTAGGAATCAAAAAATGACCTGGCCTTCTCAAGGACCTTGATGTAGATATCGATGTAAGCATTTATAGAGAACGCTGATGCTAATCTCAAGTAAGTTACCTTTTCCCGCTCGAGCGCAGTTTTAGCTTTTTGCTTGGCCTGACTTTCTTTCGCCTTTCTCTTGGGAATCTTCTGGAATGCAGAACGAGAACCCTCGTTTTCTGCCTCAGATGGTGATGTCCATAAACCTGCTGCCATAAGACGTGGTTTATACGAGTTCCGTAGCCTTTCGGGGACATAATACCGCTGTGGAATTGGAAGAACAGCAGAGATCGCCGGTCGAACATTTTGGTACCAATTGACACCGACGGAATAGTATAAATGTGCCTGCGCAGCAACCATTGGCAATAAGATAACAGTCCAAGGAAAATACGAGAGACAAACGTACAAGCAAGTCACCGCCTTCAGATTCGATGTGTGCAATGCGCGCAGCCAGCTGAGCCTTTTCCAAGTTGGATAAATGAGCATCAGGATTGACCGCTTGTTCGAACTTCATCGCATATGCGAGGATAGGGGCGAGACCAGCCAATGTAAGAGTTCCATGCGTGAGGAAAGGGAGTTGCCCTGAAGAAATAAAGGGTAAGAACATCCGCCACATAATGGGGTGGGTGTGATCACATAGAAATAACGGACCTACCGCTGGGTGAACTGTCAGGATCCCCACAATATTCCACAACGAAACGACCCTTGATAGCTATTTGCAGAAACACCAGGGCAGCAAAGCATGACGGGTCATAGGATGGAACAATTCCGACTCCAGGCCAGATATGAAGCACAATGGAGTCGCCTGGAGTAGATGGACCTTCCATGAGCACTGGATTATCGACAGTGGAAGGTCGACGCTTCGAAGCTTGACTGACACGATTACTAGGATATGCAGGAAGTAGTTTAAGCAATGAGTGTATCTGGTGGCAAGGCTCCAGGAACAGCTCGTCACAAATTGATGTGACAAGGCTCTGTGACCATACCTCCTGAAGGCAATCGTGCTCGTTGTTATCTCTTGCAATCGTCCGACTTCATCACTACCTGCGTCTTTGCTACCGGTCCTCGTTCCATCACTTTATGAATGGTTTTTATTTTCTGTAGACTCCTTGGGCACTTATAGGACATTGCCGCGTGACGGGATCATCCCGAGGACAGTGACGTAACGCGATTTGTGTGACAGGCTCACCTCACTGGTAGCCCGAGCCCGAGTTCCACTCCTCCCATCTGCTCTCTCGTCGACAAATACCTACCAGACCCATACAAATGGACGAAGACCTCATTGTTGTCGACGACGTTGAAGAACACATCCCTCAAGTCCTTCCCCGAACGCCAGCTGGACCCAGCTCTCAGAATCCTCGTAACACAGTAACTCACACCATGACCCGTCAGTCAGCGAGGCATCGAAGCACACCACCTATATATACGACACCCGGAGATTATACAGAAGGCAGGGCCACACGTTCCTCTACTGGCGCAAGACCGAAGTTTCAACCCAAGTTGAAGCTGAAACTGAGCGACAAGGCTGCCGCACAGGCCCCTGGAATGTCATTCTTGGGGCCGTTCGACAGAGAACTTGATTCAGACGACGAAGACTTGGTTTTTGAAGAACAATTCATGTTACGGATGCCTCCTGGGGAAGATTGCGAGCGACTGAGAAAGATGGTTGCGACGAGAGAGATTGGCAATGACGTTTGGTTCAAGTTCAAAGGTCAGAATCCCTTTTCCAAGCACATGGTCAATGTTTATGATATTTTGTATAGATTCCAGAAGAGCCGTGTTCCACATAGGAAATAACACGTATAGCTCAAAACTGGTTGACCTCCCTTGCGTCATTGAGTCGCAGAAGACTCTAGACAACAAGCAAATGTTCAAGGTCGCAGACATATGTCAGGTTGCACCATATTCACTCCTACCCAGGCTTCTACTCACCTTCTGGCATACAGATGCTGGTAGTTGAGAAACGGATACCACATGAAGACGCCATGGCAAACCAGAAAGGTTTCAATGTGGATGAGTTTATCTGGCCTCACGGGATCACACCTCCTCTCCATCACGTTCGTAAACGGAGATTTCGGAAGCGACTGAATCGGAGTGTGCGTATTGCTATGTCTATTCATCTGTCATTCTGCTCACCCCCCGTCAGACTATCGAGACTGTAGAGCAAGAGGTCGAGAGACTTCTCGAGGAGGATGCACTTGCTGCTGAAGTTCAATACGGTGCGCTTGCAGTATACCCTACGTTCACCACCTTCTCTAACACGAAACAGAGGTGTTGGAGAATGTAAACCCGGACTTGTCTGATTCAGAATTCATCGAACGAGAAGAGCCAATAGACGCTCCAACGCCTTTCAACGAATCAGAGACGGGAGATGCACCAACACCAGGTCCGGATGGCGGAGACGGAGATGGCGACGAAGGTGAGGAGGCGGAAGGAGACATTGACGAAGAACTTGCTGCGGAGTTGGATCTCGCGCTAGGCGATGACGAGAATGGAGGGGATGACGAGGAAGAAGAGGAAGATGATGAGGATGACGAAAGTGAAGAAGAGGATGATGACGACGATGACGAGGCGGTTCAAGCCAAGAAGCTGCTGAACGAAGAAATTCGAGACTTGGAGGCAGCTGTTGCGAAGAAGGGTAATGAGATCGCTAGCTCCGCCAATCCATTAATCAGGGTAAGAAGAATCGTCGTGAATCCCAATTGTTCTAGAAGTTTAACATCCTTTCGCCTAATAATAGCGACGATTCGAAGACGCTCTTAAGAAGCTACAAGCAGACCTCGACATGAAACTCGTCCAACGAGACGAACTGAAAGAGCGTCAGTTGATGAAGAAAGCAGGAATTACCGCAGAGGATGACATCGAGGGCGGGAACGACGGTGACGGTGATGGGGGCCTTTTCGGAGATGACGACGATGAAATGGACATGCAAATTGGTTGACTCTTGCGTCTATCCTTATCCATTCATCTCCTCTACTCCGCACATTGCTCCGATATTTGGGTCGTGAAACAGCTGAAGCATGCATTTTTAAAGTGGGAGCAAGCATACAATCGCGGCTTGTAAGACAAGAGGTGTATACACTACACAGATCAGTGGAGCAAACCAGACTCCGAGCATCTCCCAATTCCAGACTGCGACTCGCGTTTCTTCCGAGCCAAAGATCAACCAACCAGCTCCAAGGCAGACGTAACTCCCATATGCTACCAAACGAGTACTTGATCTGGAAGGTGATGAATAGGACAAAGGAATTGCAAGAATGACGGCCAACGAAGCAGCAAGTGAGAAATTAAGCACTGATATGATGGATATGACAGTGGACGCAAAGCATAAATTCATGGATTTGAGGACCATCCACAACGGGGCAACACCGTCTGATGATCTGGGTATTTTCAATGCAACGAGGGGTATCAACGAAATCAATCCGAAGATGATTGGTGATAGAATCTGTATACAATGGGTTAGCGTCATGAATTATTGAAACCAATTTTGGGGGCTACCTTTGCCTGTGATACGACAATCGCACTGGTTCGTACATAGAACAAACCTACCCCAACGACATGGGTGGCAATCATGATTCCAAGTGCTTTCAACACAGGTCTCCTCCGAGTAACCCATACCTCCGATTGGGTGCTCTTTTCTGCCTTGAGGTTTCTTGACGTCTGGAGGAGCCAGTAGGAATCCACCCACAAACCGAGTCCACCGAACATCATCGCAGTGCTGATGACCACTGCACTAGGGAGGAAACTTCCAATCTTCAAGAAGGTGGTGACTCCAACGAGTAAGTAAAAGAAGAACGACGCGTGTAGGCGTTCTAGGAGGTTATTGGTCGTCCTCATTGTAGATTCTATAACGCTATTTTTGGAGTGAGAGCATTGCTCAAATGACTGACGGACAACGTACCGGCCAATGGCGTGGAACCCATGAGGTCCTGGGGCAGGAAGCGCAAATAGTGTGATAGCATCGATGCGAAAACTAGGAAGAGTCGATGAACGAATGATAGGTAAAAATAAAAGTGACCATATAGCATACCGGTGCAGTAGCCCGTGAACACCACTCGTTTGTCCACGTGCTTGGTAACCAACGGTTCTCAAAATGCTCTTTGCACGGTAAGCATATTCTTTCATGTATTCATTGTCCTTAAACAGAGCACGGGCCCATTGCGGCAAATCCGTGTTCTCGCGAGCCGGGAACTCTCGGGGGTCTATGTGATCGTGGAGAATCACTGGGACACCGCCGGTGTGCCTTGAGATGACCTGAAATGAGTTGTAGAGGTCCTGATTAGGGAGACGACCGTTAAGGCCCTCTGTCGATGACATTAGCCTGTGTCATATGTTCGGGATCAAAAACGACAAACCAAAGAATACACCAAGATGGGAGAAGGAGTGCCCAGGATAGTCGATATTGAGGGCAGTCCATATGACACCCGATGACAGGGACAAGGGTTGGGCATCGAGATCTAGCAAAGGTTCAGATGGGTGAAATTCACCGCTAGGCACACGACCTACTAGGTTGGTCGACGCCGTGATACGTCGTAATCCATGCTTGCATACCGTCTAGGTATCCATCACTTATCACGAAGATGAGGTCCTTCGCCCATAACGAATAACCTATAGGACCACCGTCAGTGGCATACAAGAGGTAATGGAGCTATGGTATCACCTTTGAAAAACGCCGCCAAAGATAATACTGTTGAGATACCACGTAAGTTAAGGCTACCATCGCCTTCTCCAGTCCAACTGATTCTTGAGGCACTGATGAGCATGGCCTCTGTCCCAGAAGCACGAGGAGACGATAGGATAGAATAGGCATTCGTCCCTGTTGAAACCTGTACGATATTAGTCGTAAGTCAGGTTGTACATAGGGTAACGTACCCCGGAATGTGTTGTGAATGTATAATTTTGAGTGCTGGAAGGGAGCCCGAGCTTTCTGAACTCTTGATCCACGTAAGACGCGAACCTTTCGCCTAGAATGAGTACCTCAACCCCTCGTCAATACTCCGTAAACTGACGTACTCTAGACTGGACGCATTGCGATCTCGAAGTGCTTCCAGTTGTAACAGATAAATATCAGCCCTGTGGACGTCGGCCCAATCCCAATAGGTATTGACCTTTGATGACGTCAGTCGTGAGTGAGATTCATTGAGACGACTCTCACTTGTCCGGGCTGAAGAGCATTCTCATCTATGTATGTTCGTTGACCGAATTCGGGGGAAGGGATTACGAGGATCCAGGTGTAGCCTACGACGAGCAGAGCAACCCTATGTGAAGTAAATATCTTGCTATTGCCACTCAAGAAGGGGACTTACTTCAGGATTGGTAGAGCTTTCCAAACTTTGGTTGCGAATGCACGTCTCCTCTTAACCCTGCTGGCGTTTCTATCTCCGGTTCCTCGGACGAGGTCCTTCAGTTTCTGCAACACTCGAGGGGCCATTCCTCTTGTGTTCATTCACATAAGAATGTGAAAAGGATGCGTTGGTGGGGTGTGTTAGCGTTCAAAGGAGATGTGCCAACCAGCGACGCATCTGCGTGAGTGGTGGGAGAGATCAAATTAT